>JAJMAO010000101.1:0-58698 GCA_030572575.1 Scheffersomyces insectosa
GGATCGTATCCTCCTGGGTCGCTTGCGGTCAATGACAGCTGGATGGCTTCTGAATAGTCCTTGGTGGGCATATTAAAGGTTTTCTATTTTGGTTGCGGCATGGATGTTTTAAATCCTGTATACAAAATATTAAATCTCGAGCTCATTCACTAAACGTAAATCGAAACAAGAAAAGCCGGTCTAGTATAGTGGTTAGTACACGTCGTTGTGGCCGACGAAACCCAAGTTCGATTCCTGGGACCGGCAGTCTTTTTTTGCAGCTATTACTTTTTGCAAGTAGCAAATGCTATTCTGTCTTAATTAATGCTGTATCTCCTCTTCTTTTTAAATGCTAAATCCTGCCATGATATCAAGGTATCCTATTAGTGAAAACAGTCATTAAGTTTCTTTAATGTGATGAATTTATGTAAATGCAAGTTTTAATGATTAATTGAACACTTTTTGACGTTAACGGAGAATGTGTATTTATTTTGAGCTGTCAAGGAGATAAAGAAGTGAAGGGAAACGTAAAACTGAGAACTGTGACGTACTTTATGCCCTTTATATGAATGTGTTGAAAGACTTCTATATATCTATGTCTAGCAACCTATCTCTCATGTTCAAGCTAATTACAATATTAGAAATTGACAATTGCAGTTGAATTGGATTCACCATAAATTAATACCCCCATTACTTCAAACGGCTGCTAAAAGATTTCTCGGAAACTCGCCTTTCTCTACAATGTTTTCAAAATTATAAATACATTGGGATCCGGGACAAAAACGGCTTGGTAAAACATATAAAGAACATTCTCATCTAATTCTATCGGAGATTTAAAACAAATAAATAGAATAACAAATCCGCTATCGATGTCGGGATAAAATTAAGACATTGAGAATTGAAATATAAGGAGCAATAGTAAAGTGAACGGAATTAGTCGATTAACAACAGGAATAAAAATTTATAGATAAGCGAAGTGGAGATTCAATAAAGCGAGTGGTAGACATTCGGTTTAGAAACCTTAGTCTATTTGTCCTCCTCCTTCTTGCCTAAGTTCTTTGTCAAGAACTTAAGTGGGAGCTTGGATACTTCGTCCAAAGACTTGTCTGGATTGAAGTCCTTAGACTCCTTGTCAAAACCGTAACTCTTCAGCAATGGAGGACTTTTGACACCAGTGTCAAGTTTGGTCTTGGAGAGATTCTCTATGTTGCTTCTCAAGCCTTCTTCAACCTTGCTTTTATCCTCAGAAGAAGTGTCCTCTGCTGGAGCTGGATGTGGGTCGAATACCCTGGTTGGTGATCTTTCTTGCTTATGCTCCCATGGGAAAAGTGGAGGTTGCGAGTGAGTAGCCGAGGACAATTCACTTTGGAAATGGTCACCAGAGTCCTCTGCGTCCCATTTGTTAGAGTACTTGTCGAATTTCAAGTTGTAAGCTTCTCCCTTTGGCAAGCTAAGAAGCTTGGCCTTAAGTTCGGCATCTCCAGAAAAAAACTTGTTGAAGTCTCCCCACCAGTATTGGTGGAAGTTGTCGAAGTCAGCAGACAAGATATCGCCGGAGTGCCAAGGCTTGGTCAGGCCAATGAAATGCAAAAGTTTGATGTCATCAAAGAAACGAGTAAGTGCTGGGTAGTACTGGTAGGCACTCGTGAAGTTTGGTGTGACATTGTAGATGTATGGCAACTTGATCCAATTGGTTCCCTTGGAAGCCAAGTTGAAGAACTCGTTCAACAATCCTTGGTCGGCTCCGTCAAAGGTGTTGTTTTCAGCTGTGGTGAAGTCCAAGAGCTTGCCGAAGACTTCCTCATCCGGCTTCAATACAAGAACTCCCGAGTTGAAGATATCCGGCCAGCCAGAATCAGGACTTGCGACGATGTGGTGAGCTGGCAAGTCCTTGTACTCTTCAAACAAGTGGTCCAAACTGACCAATGGCAAGGTATCACTGTCCAAGTATACTAAAGTGTCGTACTTGGATTGGTTCCACAACAAGACCTTGGTGAAAGTAATCGACAACTCGCTTCTGCCTAAACGTTCCACGAGCTTATCGAGAGGAGCGTTAATGACCTTATCGTCAATAGGAATAATGTCATCGTAGACGGTCTTAAGAATGTCCACCGAGGATGGAGAAAGGGCCGAGGAATCGATGAGAATAGCCAATTTATGGACAGTCTTCAATTCCTTCAACTTTTGCCCAAGGGTAAGGGCACCGGGAAGGTATGACTCGTTAGTCAAGAGGGTGACGTATGCTGAGTCTTTAGTCATTGTGAGCTGAAGCTTGAACTAGCGGGAGGGGAATAAATTCGAAAATTAGGGGGTTTCTGGGGGTTAAAAGCCTACGGACAACGGTATGAACAGCGGGTTTGACGGCTATTCACGGCGACGGAAGGACAGTGTGTGCGATTGGGGCCTGATTGAGCTATGAAATTGACAAGAACCGGTTAGTGACGAGTCTTGGATCAAAGAACTATGAGAATCTCAACTTTTTGTAACAAACAGCAAATTGTATTACCAGGGGTAGAAGAATGAAAACTATGGCTTTCGGATAAATAGCAGACACAACACGAATTACTCAATGCAGATTTTCACGAACTGACTCGACTAAAATCTCTAGTGTACCAGCAGCAGCGATAACTTATATATATCCCAGGAAGAAGAGGTGGTGTGAGTTTCCGAATTCCAAGAACAGCCCTAACCCCTGTTTATCTTATCACAAAAAATGCCAAAAGCACCCAAAGCGCCGGCTTAACTATGGCAGATTGGGGCGCGCACGCCCCACCACATTTCATGTGGAATTCAGGGTAGAGGCGGCGGAGAAGGTGGAGGCCCGGATCGCAGGTTATAGGGGGTAGCTGAGGGCACGCTAGAGCGACGGGGTAGCATGGGGCCCGCTGGATTCATGGAATTGGCTTGGTTAATGGTCAGTACATGGCTCCAACCGACCCAATGAGACGATCTGATCCATCGGCATTGGTGTGGTGAGAAAACCCCTATTAAGCCGAAGACGCACAGATGAGATAAATAACAACACGCTGCGGCTGTTGCTGCTGCCTGTAAATAATATCCTTCGGATCAACACTTCTTCTGGATTATTATGGCAATTCCTTGTGTACACCCGTAATATCTAGGGGAGGCATATGCCAGGATGCCAACGGAAACCAGCCAGAAGAGGAGAGCCAGACCCGTGCCGCAGCATTCTACCACCAGGCCCATCGTGAGCCGCACTTTCGTTGGGTCTTCGTCTGTGCACCGGCAAACCTTATTTTTCCTCATTAGTAGAGGTGTGCCCGATCGGGCAATGTCTGCCAATAAACACAGGTACCGGGCGGACAGTGTCGGGACAATTAAGCAAATGGTTGCATGGCGAAAATGGCAAATGGGATAGGGCGATGACAATGATCAGGTTCCAGGGCAACGGCATGTAGTGAAGAAAATGTGTAGATGATGGGCAGGAATCGCTGCAGTCGACAAAGGCGGCTGAATCACAACAATGCCCCCAAGAATGTAATGCGCGTGAGCCTGGAGTATATGTGATAGTTGCAAAATTTTCAGAAGTGTATAATGGATGCGTGTGGGAATACGAGAAATGTGGTTATACACCTCAGAATTGCGTGTCAAATGAGGCTGACTATATGGCGGTAGAGTTGAATCAAAGTAAAAACCACAGATCCTAGTTGTTGGGTGCTTTATCGAAGGTAGGTGCAAGAATCGAAACTGAATTCATTGTCTCTTCGTCCTGCGCCTATAGGGTGATCGTATTCAAGCACTACTTGAAGAATCGACCTCAACGATACGATTTCTTTTAGTCCACATTTTTTTAATGACCAAATGTATATTATGTAATCTATATAGCTATACAGTTCTCTTTTAATCGGAATGACCACAGGTTGCATTATGAACTCCTAGAGGGTTAAATTATCGACAGTACCTACCTCTTTAACTCTTATTATCTCTGACATGGACAGGAATGCTGTGTTGTTTGAAATTTGAAGCGTGAGAGTCAAATACTTCTCTACACTAAGCATCCATAGACTCAACTTTGAATGTCCAGTTACCCGTAGGAGCATCATACTTTTCGAAATCCATGTCTGGCAATTTCTTCAAGTTTTCAATGTGCATTTTAACCACCTCGCTCTTAGGATCGAGAAGAGGTAACTTGTCAGCCTTATTTAATGGGTAACATCCTTCTAAGGTGATACGTGCTGGCAAGTTCAAGCCTTCGCCCTTCTTTGGTCTATTATCATCAGGATAAGCAAGACATGACTTGGCACCAAAGATAATAAGGTTGCCTGGGATGTCGTCCAAATTAACAAAACTGGACAAGTCGATCGGTTGCAAAAACTCCACTTGTCCATAATATTTACGACCCACCTTGAAGTTAGGAATAGAACGTAATTCTGAAAGTGTTTTCTTCTTCAATTGAGACAACGGTGGTGAAGTCCAGTAACCGTTGTCATCCACCTCCTCAGTCACCGAGTCGAAATCTATAGGAGTAGAACTGGTAACTGGTGGAACGACTTCTATATTATTATTATTTTCTTCAATGACTTTAACAGACTCTGCATTCTCTAGAGATTCTATACTCTTCTTCTCCAAATTAAAGGTAACCTGCTTGGTAGGACCATTTTGTGAGTTGCTGGAAGGAAGCAATTGAGTTTTAGACTCCTTAGATTTGTCCAAAACAAGCTTTTTGAAATTAGCCTTAGGTGCAAAAATGTCAGAAGCAATAATGGCTGCATCTGTTCCAGGCGTAAACAAATTAGTATTCTTCGTAACTGTAACTTCCCTATCACCATTTTCCGCTTTCTTCTTTGGTAAAGCACTAACTCTGAACAAAGGTACAACTCTGTGGGCACTTCCAAGAGTTACGGCCTTCTTAGTAGCTCCGGACAAGTTTACAGGAGTAGCAGTGGCCCTTGGTGTATTGGTCTGCTGAGCCCCTGTAATACTTTGGAACATGGGGTTGTTGCCATATGGATTCTGTGAGTTGATATTAACAAGGGGCTGCTGCTGTTGTTGTTGGAGCTGATTGTTCTGTAAGTTTCCAGATCCAAATGTAGTGCCTCCAAGATTGTTGGAGTTGTTCAACGTGCTGCCTCCAAACAACCCACCGGTTGATCCCTGGGTACCTAAAGTAGAAGGCTTCGATCCAAATAAACCTCCACCTGTTGAACTGTTAGCTCCCAATCCTCCAGCATTGTTGTTACTGCCAAACAAGCCACCACTTTGATTGTTGTTATTGTTGTTGAGAGTATTCAAATTGTTGTTATTACCTCCAAACAATCCACCGGTAGTCCCTGTGTTAGAAGCGTTGTTTCCTCCAAACAAACCTCCACCAGTTGATCCTGCTGGTTTTGCACCAAATAGACCTCCAGTTTGTGCATTATTTGCACCAGCTTGGCCAAAACCTGTTGCAGTATTGGCATTCTGACCGCCTCCGAACAAGCCTCCACCTGTAGTTCCAGCGGGTTTAGCTCCAAAAAGACCTCCCGATGTGTTGTTTTGAGCGTTGTTGGCACCAAAGAGACCACCACTTTGGGTATTGTTGTTTTGGGCTCCTCCAAACAACCCTCCAGCAGTTGCTGGTTTTGCTCCGAAGAGTCCACCCGAGTTTGCTGTATTGTTATTCTGAGCTGTATTGGCTCCAAAGAGCCCTCCCCCATTGTTGTTGTTTTGGCCCCCAAATAAGCCCCCAGATTGAGTGTTGTTTTGTGAGGCACCGAATAAGCCACCAGTAGCAGGTTTGTTGGCACCAAATCCGGTGCTAGTATTGTTATTAGCACCACCAAATAAACCTCCACCAGTAGATGCTCCAAAACCACTTGCTGCATTGTTGGAAGCGCCAAAGGCATTGTTTCCAGTGTTGTTTGAAGCTCCAAATAAACCTCCAGCGGCATTGTTATTTTGGGCTCGAAATGGAGAGTTGTTAGAAGCACCAAATGCATTAGTTGTTGTGTTATTCTGCGCGCCAAATGGTGAGTTATTGGATGCGCCAAAGGCGTTAGTGGAAGTATTATTGGCACCTCCGAATGGAGATGCACTAGCGTTTGCTCCAGTATTACCCGAGAAGAGACCTCCACCGGTGTTACCACTACCAAAAGCCGATCCAGTAGCCCCAAAACCGGAGGGCTTGTTAGCTGTGGCGCCGAAGGCATTACTGGCACCAAATCCAGTAGGACGGGCACCACCGAACGCCGATGTCGAATTGTTGGCTGCTCCAAATGCAGAGTTAGATGCCCCAAATGCATTAGAAGTTCCCTGGTTTGCTGTGGTGCTTGCACCAAATGGCGAGGTCGAGTTTGCACCGCCAAAGGCACCACCTGTCGATCCGAATGCTGAGTTGGTGTTACCGCTTCCAAAAGCTCCACCAGCACCGCTGGTGGCACCACCAAAGCCAGTGGTTGCAGCACCAGAGTTGAAGCCAAAGCCACTTGTAGCTGGAGCTCCTGGTGCATTACCGGTTCCGTATCTTCTATTCTGTTCATAGTCCTTCAATCTGAGCTCCTCGAACGAGAAGTTTCTATATTCTGGCATAGCACTTATGTTCTGGAAAACATTCAAAGTACCTGTCGAATCCTTTTCGCTGTACGGAGAAAATGGCTTGATGGCCGTTCCGTTGTTGGTGTTTGCGTCAATACCAGCAGTGGCTCCGAATGCCGTTGAATTCGAAGCCCCAAAGGGCGAACCTACGTTGTTGGCAGCAGCAGGTGACCCAAAAGCACCCGAAGTAGCTCCAAAACCTGAGGGTTTTGCTGCACCAAAAAGGCCCCCTCCGGTATTACTGGATGCTCCAAGGCCGCCGAATGCAGAAGTGGTGTTAGCAGCTCCGAATGGTGATACCGCCGTGTTTCCTGCCTGGTTGGTGTTGTTAGCACCAAACAACCCAGAACTGGTATTACCAGCACCACCGAACGCCGATGGAGCGCTGGAAGCGCCGCCAAAGGCTCCCGTACCCGATCCAGCTCCGAAGGCCGATCCCGTATTCGCAGCGTTGTTGTTGGCGGCACCAAAGATGCCCCCAGTGTTACCAGCATTGGCAGTTCCTCCAAAGGGAGAAGTCGCATTAGTACCTCCATTGTTATTGGCTGTGCCGCCAAAGGGCGAGTTGGAAGTTCCGCCTGAACTTCCAAATCCTCCGAATCCTGACGTAGAACTACCAAACATCCCTGATTGCCTGTTTGTACTGTCCAATTACAGAAAGAACTGATACCGTAAATCAGGTTTTTGGTTGTAAACTTTTTGGATTTTTGATTTTCGGTTTGGATGGGGAGGTCGTGCGGGAGCAAGTAGAATTTGGTAGCGCCAATAGGAGACAGGTGTAAGTGGTTGGGTGCAAAATGGGTTGGTGGTGGTGTAGGAGAGGAAAGGAGATGTTGATGAGGGGGATGGTGGAAGAGGAGTTAACTGTGTGTTCAAGGAGAGTTTTCAGGAAGAAAACTCGTAGCTCAAGTGTGTGTGGTGTTCATTAAGTCCCTCCACAAGCAAAAGGGTGCAAATGGGACTCTCGAAGCAATTGAACTTGAACTCCTTTATTGGAGGTAAACGGTGATAGTTCACACAAATAATGAGGTAAGAGCCGGTGGAGATATATGGGGAGGCTTAAATGAAAGCAGATTCTATAGAAATCTTGAAATTGAATCTATTTCTCTCTGGGAAGACTAATTGGAGATCAAAAAGGGTGCAAAATGAGAAGAGCAATTTGTTGAGGTCAAGGATAGCTAGGATTTAAAAGGGAGATACATTGGAGTGAAAACACTCCCAACGAACATGGAGAGGGGTCACGAAGCGTAGGAGATGCACTGAATTAAGATCCTCTTTCCATCAACAAATTCAACCAACTTCAAATCTCTACACATATCGCCTTTTCTCTACAAACCAAGTACAATATATGAAAATTCCATTAAATTACAAAATATAGTTCATATCAAATTTTACGAAAACCCCTTGGTCTTCGACTTTTCATCATCACCCTAAATTATACTTATACATGCAGACACTCCACTTCTACTCCTCGTCGACCTCCTCCTTCTTCACCCTTTTAGTCCTTTTACTAACCAAAGACGAGATGTCCCCCTTGCCACCTCTCTTGGTGGGTGTCTTAGTTTCCAGCTTGGCAGCAGCCTTGGAAGCAGCCTTTGCGTCTTTAGCCTTCTTGTCGTCAAACTTCTTCAACTGCTCGGCCCTCTCTTTTGCACCCAACTTGAAAAGTTCGTCTCTCTTTCTAACGTACTCCTCATCGTCGTCTTCCTTGCCCTCTAACCATTCAAGCAACTTGATTTCCTCTCCGTATTCAATGTCTTTATCTTTGATAGGAGTCTCCAAAACAATAGGAATATTCTGAAGTCTTGGGTAGTTAGCGATAACTCTGAAAACTTCCAATCCCAAGAATCCATGGCCCAACTTCTGGTGCAAGTCTCTGTTGGCACCTAATGGCGCCTTCGAGTCATTCAAATGAATGGCACTTAAGTATTCTGCTCCAATAATCTCGTCAAATTGCTTCCAGAACTCATCAAACTTCTCCTTGGTGGTAATGTCATATCCAGCAGCGAATGTATGACAAGTATCCACACAAACTCCCACACGAGACTTGTCTTCAACCATGTCAATCACATCACGAATATCCTGAAGGTTAGAGCCAATTAAGTTTCCGTGGCCAGCCATGTTTTCTATCACGATTTTCACAAATGAAGTCTCTTTTATAGCCTTGTTGATGTTCTTGGCCAAACGTGCAAGAGCTTCGTTGTGGTCAGAGTCCAAACTCGACCCTGGATGGAAGTTATAGAGCCCAATGTTCAATTTTTCACATCTTTGCAAGTCATCTATAAACGAGCCCAATGCCTTCTCCTCCTTCTCTGGATCAGGGTTGGCTAAGTTGATGAAGTAGGAACCATGAGGCAAAATGTCGGTTCTTGGGTTGTACCCGTGCTCTTCACACAACTGAATGAATTTTTCAGCCTCTTCATCCTTAATCGGTGGGTTATCCCATTTTCTTGGTGATTTCAAGAACAAGGCGAAACTGTTGGCTCCAATGTCCATGGCATTGGTAACGGCCCTCGAGATACCACCTGACATTCCTACATGCGCACCGAATTTGTACGATGCCCCGATTTTGGGATCGCTGCCTCTATAACGCTCATACTTGAACTCAACTGGTCCCTTTGCTTTAGACACTTTGGTAGTCTTTTTGGTGACCGCCTTTTTCACAGTCTTGGCTACAGCTTCGGTGACCTCGCGCTTACTAGTGGTGTTAGTCGGCTATTGTCGAACTCAAATGAAAATTGAAACAATTCAGCTCCTCAATTGACAGATACGTACACTCTGGGAGGCATTTGGACTTATGTATATGGTTTTAACCAGGCTCTACAGTAAACTATTGCAAATGCCTACTTCAACATGATGGAAATTTCAACGCGATCCGGGGCAAGTTTCTGCGGCATGGATGTTTCTAGATTTAAGAAGCGTTATCACGTGCAATGGCATCGAGTTTGACGTTTTGACAGATGCTGACGTAACCGGCGGTTGCACGCGATATATGAGTAATTCGCAAAATCATAATAGCATGGAAGACTCACGTCATGTGACTTGAAGTGTATATCGACCGAGTGCACTAGTGATGTATGCTTAGTAGAGAAGGGAGACGATAGAAAGGAGATAGAAGGAACAAGGTGTTAAAGCATTGAGTGAAATGAATCTCATGAAGAGGATTTATTCCAGTATAAACATACTTTTTACCTTCTATATATGGTGTATTCAAGCGTAGCACTCACCCTCTAGTCCCAATCTCTTATCTCTTAAATGGCGATTCGTCGCGTTATCTTTCTCCGATTACGTAACAAACAGACACACTATCAGGGCCGTACACTGAATTTTTGCTGGAGCCACAAGAAAACCTTTTGGTGACTAAATACCCTTTTACCAAAGCCAATTCAGACGGCTTTTGGATCAAGTAAACGAGTCTACCCATTGATAGAGATATTTGGCCGCGATGTCAGAAGTCAGAGCCTCAATAGTGCGGTATGTGCTGGCGTTTTTCCTCCCCGATAACACTCTTCAATCGAGACAGCGATGGATTCTAGGTCTTATTAACTTAGCAGCCGTTGTCGTGTTCTGGGTGCTATCCAGTTTCCTTGTAAACTCGATGGTTGAAGACGACAGCTACAGAAAACCATTCTTCATTACCTACATCAACACCGGATGTTTTTGCTTCTATATCATTCCATACTTGAAGTTCGAAGGGTTGACGGTGAAACAGTTCATAGCGAAGTTGAAGGAAGACTACTACACGAGCTCAACGCTTGTGCAGAAAACCACAGACGAAGAGAGTTTGATGAACGAATACGGCTCAAACGACGATTTGGCCGGTATGAGCAATACCGAAAATTCATTGCACATCAGAGAATCGGATTCGGATTACCAAGATAATGAGGAAATCGGAGTTTACGAAACGGTGAAGTTGTCGTTACAATTCATCATTCTTTGGTTCTCAGCAAATTTGGTGACTAACAGCTCCCTTTCTTACACTTCCGTTGCTTCTCAGACCATTCTCTCATCCACATCTTCATTTTTCACCTTGATCATAGGGTACTTGCATTCGGTGGAGAGAATTAACCAGAACAAGATCGTAGGAATACTATTGAGTTTCACCGGTGTTGCCATAGTGACGAGGATCGACTCCTCGAATGGAAACCCCAACAACCATAACTCGAATCTTTTGATTCTTTGGGGTAATGCTTTGGCCCTCTCGGGAGCTTTGATCTACGGTGTCTACACCATTCTCTTGAAGAAGAAAATTAGCATCAAGAATTCACGCAAAGAAAGAGAACTCAATACCCATTTGTTCTTTGGATTCGTTGGTATCTTTTGTCTTGTTTTCTTGTGGCCAATTCTCATCGTACTTCATTTCACGGGATACGAGACGTTTGAGATGCCTCCAACAAGACAGATATTGTGGATTCTTTTGATCAACGCTTTTGTCACGTTTGTGAGTGACTTCTGCTGGTGCAAGGCCGTCTTGTTGACCAGCCCTTTGACGGTGACGGTTGGTTTATCGATGACCATTCCGCTTGCAATGGTGGGAGACTGGCTCTTGAAGGGCTTCCAGGTGAATATCTGGTATGTCTTCGGAGCAGCAATTGTTACCATCGGGTTCTTAATTATTAATAAAGACGAGGAGGATGATTTTGTGCGGGACGAGTAGGTTACAAGTATAGATGTATAGATGCATAGACGAAGGGAGAGATATTTAAGGCATATTCATTCCAATTTTATTGGAGTCATCCACTTAATAAACAAAAGAAAACAGAAGGGATTATGTAGAATGTGGAAGGAGATAGGAGCTGGATAGAATCTAAAGTGACGAGAAAACACTCTATAAGGTGCCCACAAGAGTCGATAGCAGTTGTCCCTATCTGGGGTATTCACGACTATCGTTACTTCAGATTGACTGATGTCGACAGGAATTTTCAATCACGGATAGTAAGTTGGCATTGATTCATAATAGTTTTGCGTGTAATATAATTGTCACTATCTGGCTATTTTCAATGCAATACTACCGCTTCCTCTCTTATATCTCTTGATGTATTTCACACCGAAGCAAACTAACAACTACAGAAACAGAAGAATAAGACACCCGAATGCCCCTCACTTAGCAACCTTAACTTCCCCGATATAATTCCTTAAGAAGGCCATTTTCCACCTAGAACTCATTGTATTCAAATGGCTGCGAAATTTCTATTGCTCACAGCTCTCTCACTATTAAGTCCATACTAATTTATACGGACATCGAAGGTTCTTCTCCATAATTAGACTCAAATCAGCCATGCAACTATATATCACCCACATACACCTATGTATTTACCAAATAACCCCCTACTATATATCCTTCGCCACACTCCACCAATACTTCTTACGCTAACATTAACCAATTCTCTTAACTATATAAAACAGCGCTACCATTCATAACACTCAGCGTTTAACGAAATCACATTTTCGAATTTCGAATTTCTTCAAAACCGTCACTTCTTCTTCCTCCAGAGATAATAAAAAGCGCCAATTGTCCGTATATAGCGAGGTTTATTCTTCCAGAACTTCTACAGTTCACCCATTGCTCCACAATTGTCTTTCATTCAGGTTTTTATTCACTTCTATCTGTAGATATATCGGCGTATTGGTGGTTATTACCGTTTTTCAATAGACGACTATTCCTCGGTTTCACAAGAGCCATTGAAAGCCACGCTCAAGCCAAATAAGCAGAAATACATAATTAGCCAAGATGCGAGTAGCGAGTGCCATATGCTACGCTCTTTTCTTCATATTCTCGGTGGTTTCGTCGTCGAGTATCCGTGCCCTTAGACTCACAGAAGAATCCAGTATCCATCCAGACCATGTGATCTCGATAACCAATAGTGATTTATCGCTAGTAAGTGGTCCTCGTGACTACTACGTCCTCACAATTCTTACATCAACATCTCCAAAACACGACTGCAAAGTTTGCGTCGATTTGGAGCTGGTGGTAGCCAGAGTGTCTAATTCGTGGTTCAGCGACTACGCCACTTCTAACCTTCTTTTCATACTTTCAATTGACATCGTGGATAGAACGAATGTCAATTTATTTGACCGTGTGCAAATCGACAGCATTCCTCACATTTGGTTGTTTCCGCCTAACATGAATAAGGTCGAGTTGGATGACCCAGAAGCAGAGAAGAAGGACCTTTCGATATTCGAAGACTTGCACTACGAGTTCAAGACACCACAGGCAAAGTTTGACGATCAAGCATTGGAATTAGCCCGTTTCCTCTCAGAGAACATTCAAAAACCCATCACTCTTAGGCAACAAGACCCAATGTCAACATTCATAAAGACATTCAGTTTGACCCTTGCTGTGATTATTTTGATCAGGAAGAAGGGACCTGCCATCATCACAGCAACCCCAAAGAAGCAGATTGTGATGCTTTTGGCAATTGCCTTTATCATGTGCTGTGTATGCGGGTACCAATTCTGTAACATGAGAGGTGTTCCGTTTGTTGCCAGAAATGAAAAGGGATTAATATATATTAGTGGTGGTACCCACTATCAATTCGGAGTAGAGATTTTGTTGGTAGCATTCACTTATGTGGCACTTGCATCCGCATTGATAGCCTTGGTCTGGTTGGGTAGCTATAAGGTGGGCAAGGAGACACTTATCACCGAGGAGCTGACCAAGTTTGTGTTGATCATAATCACGAACTTTGTGCTCTACTTCTTATACAGCACTTTGACGAGTATCTTCTTGAGAAAGGACCCAAGTTACCCATATCCATTTACCAAGTTGTTCTAAATACGAGAGGAAAAGATTATAGAAGAATTCGTTAATATATCAGCCATATCTGATTGTATTGGTCGGAATCGACAAATTAAATAGAGGTACCAAGTATTAATTGCAATAGAAACAGAGATGCGAATTGCCTGTAATACTACATTTAACTTTGGAGGTCAAGGATGGGCACTCTTCAACTACAGAATTCCTTCATTAAAACATTAAGCACAGAACTGACGAGCAAGCCAACTGTAGTAGTGTTTCCAATTTGTACATTCCAAAGCAGCTATTGTATTGGTGAACTCTTTCTTAACAACAGATTAACCATTAAAAAGATATCACATCCTTTTAACATAGTATTTCTCTTTTTTATCTCTGCTGAATCTTACCCAACCAGTTATTCAAAGCAATACTCCGGCCATAGTACGGCTATACTATTGTCACTACCCCTTAAGAAAGCCCCTTAAGACACGCGAAAAAAGTGAAAAATTCAATGACGCGTTTGTTAACTACGAAGAAACACAGTCTTTCTTGTTAATGTTAGCTGGGAATCCCTCGTATAATTGCAGACAACACCACAATTGCAATGACCGTAAGCCATACTACTGCTAGTGTACAGCCCAAAAGGCAATTAATCACAGATTTCTTTAAAACAAACGGCGAAAGCGCAAAGAAACAGAAAACTATGGTCGTGAAAAAGTCTAAGAGCGTAATTAGCCAACAGTTGACTTCCGAAGAAACGACCACCAAAGCTCCAAAAGAAGAGGCTAACGTAACACAGACGACACCGCAAGAACCAAATATAGTATCTTCTACGGATGGGACCGATTCTGAAAGTTCAGAGCAGGATTTCAGTGAGATCTGTGCCCATTACAAGTTCGATAAAGACGAATGGCTTGCCTCGTTAACTCAAGAACAAAGACAATTACTAGACCTCGAAATTTCCACTCTTCATGTCTCCTGGCTAGCAGCATTACACAAGGAATTGACCAAACCATATTTCATAAGCTTGAAGAAGTTCTTGGCTACCCAAAAAGGTGTTAAGGTGTTTCCTCCAGAGAGCCAGATCTACTCATGGTCCCATTACACACCCTTACCAAAAATTAAGTGTTTGGTGATAGGACAGGATCCATACCACAACCATAACCAGGCCCATGGACTTGCATTTTCCGTCTTGGAACCAACTCCGCCTCCACCTTCATTAATCAACATATACAAAACGCTTGCAATCGACTTCAAGGACTTCAAAATTCCCGATCATAAGGGACTTGCTAAGCTGGGAACTCCAGGCGGAGGAAACCTAACGAAATGGGCAAGGGGTGGAGTTTTGCTCCTTAATAGTGTATTGACGGTAGAATGCCACAAGGCTAACAGTCATGCCAAGCGTGGATGGGAGACATTCACGGAGGAAGTGATTCTGGCTGCAATCAAATACCACAGTGCCAAGGACCAGGGATTCGTTATCATGGCATGGGGAAACCCAGCACAGAAGAGAGTAGAGAAGTTCAACTCGATTCTCAGTTCCAAGAGTACTTTCAATGTACTTCGTACTGTCCATCCGTCTCCGCTTTCTGCCAGCAGGGGATTTTTCACACTGGAGGTGTTCAAGAAATGCAATCAATGGCTTGTTTCACAAGAACAAGAGCCGATCGACTGGAGCCTTGTGTGAGAGAGGTCTGTCGATAGTGGCGGAAGCTAAACTTGGTATATTTCGTTTATAATGAGGACAATTATGGTATCTAGTACCGCTTTGGTGGGTAAAGTCATTGTGCGTTATGTTGCAGCCATTAATTTTGCAGCAATTCGGTATTTTGAAATTTGGGACCAGCACATAATGAGGAGCATGTTGATGAATCATGGAATCAAGTGAGTATCTAGTGAATCTTGAAGAGCATAGGGCGTGAGTAAGGAGAAGAAACCTCGCCAACATATGAAACATTAAAGTGCAGTTTAAGCAGAGTGGGTTTCGGAGTTTTACACCAAATCCCAGCGTGCCTCAGGGTTATAAGTTCATTGGAAAGCAATCCTAACCTGTTAGAATAGAAAGCAACAATCATTCAAGAATTCCAGTTCTACAAATATATGTAAATACCTAGATTGGTGTGGTGTAAGAGATATAGATAAGATTTATGAATAATGTTTGTCTTCATTACTTGCACTCAACTCTTGTGCTTCATTGAACATACTGATCCACTTCTCAGAATCAGGGCGCCGTCGTTCTCCACGCTTAGCTCATAGCACTGTCTACACACATTCACACTTATTGTTATACTTTCATGCTATGTATCATACACCCTTTATATCTCATTCTTTTACTTAACGCAGTCACAGTCACTCTCGTATACTAAATACTATTATTAACAGTAACTGTCTATCGCACTCACACTCACTCATCCTCTCATTCCCTAACTCACTCAGTATACTCAATACTATATTTCCATAATTGAAAGGTGATAGCCTTTCACGGGCCAAGATGTGGCCACGATAATCTCCTACTACTTCTCGTACTTCAACTTGTTTCCCAAAACCCTGTCTCTGCTCTCAACACCCAATGCACTGGTATGACCCCAAGGCTTCAACTTGTTCTCGTTGTCAATGGTATGGGCAAAACATCCCAACCAGCCTTCTCTGGAATACTTCTTGTTGACAGCATCTAGTGTGTCTACATGGATCAACTCGCTGTGGCGTCCAACATTGTCCAAAATGGTTGCAAGCTGGATCACCAAGCCTAGGGTGGTAATAAAACCAGATTCACCGAGGTCTTGGTGTCTGATAACAGCTTCAGAGACAGCGTCGGCAAAGTCTTCATCGCCCTTGGTCTGTTCCAAAACCAAGTCACGGGAGAGGAGACCTCCGTAGAATTCGAAAGACATCTTGGTTGCGGCCATGTTCTCCTCGGTGGTACCAATATCGTGTAGCAAACTGGTGACAAACAACACCTCGAAATCCAAATCCCATTGAGGGAATTGGTCCTTAATTATGGCCCTGCTGTACAAATATACTCTCAAGGAGTGGTTCAACACCTCTGCTGGTAACTTTTTCCCCGCATAATCTAAGAAGAACTTGGATATAACTGATGTAGGCAAATCCACAGAAACCTGTGACGTTGGTGCATTAGGATTTGGAAGTGCTTTTTTGATATCTCTGGAGATTTTTTGGAACCCGTACTTTGACATCGCGATAGTGAATTAGGGTGCAAAAAGATTGTCGAAATAAATTATAAATAAATTGAGACTAATCAAGTGCATATTTTATAATGCGACCTACAAAATTGACCTTTGTAAATGTATTTATACTTTATTGACACAGATGGTAGCAGTGAGGAGAACTCGTTCCTTTTTTGGTTGTGCCTAGCCGGTGTTCCTTAGTGCCAAAAGGAGTCTTGGGCGGATCTGGTGATTTTGCAGACAACCACAACCCAGACGGCATAATGACGGGCCGACCAGAACCGCGTGGCGGCTTACAAATGGTTGTACCTTTTTTTATTTTAATTTACTGAAGATTGAAATTTGATAATGGGGAAATCCAACAAGAAGGTGCAAGATTGGAAACTGACACCAATGGGGTTTGAAGAAAATGAATGCAAAAGTAAAATCCATGCACAGTCAATATCGATCAAGGCAAGTGCGACGGAGATAATAGATGTTGTAAGGTTTTACCTAAATCAAAGTCCTTGTGTATTCACAGATGCAGAGAAGCTGATTAAATAATTCCGCTTGTTGCATGATAGAGTGCATGGCAAACAGTGAACCGAAGCGGCGATTTCAGAACTAGAATTTAGTAAGTATCAATAAGCTGGCGGGAGGCTAGTAAACTGGAGTATTTTGATCATCCATCGTGCAGACCGCTGTCTGGTGGCCCGTTTAGGGCCGTCCAAATTATTCTTTGACATTGGCAGGAATGGCACATTTCCGTTGGTGTTAGGATTTCGAGACCCTTCGCAAAGAGGGATTGGATGACTTTCAACAAATGGCTACTATGTGAGTGGCATCTGTAGCTGCCGAGTAAGCAAACGGCTTTGTTCGTGAGTATACGAATTGGTCTAGCTATAAGCTGTTTTTTGGCATCATTCTTCACGTCGTGTTATTATTTTGGGTTTTGGAAGCAATGTCATCTTAAGATGGAATCCTTATTGGAAGTTGTATTTTACATATATTCTAAAATATTTCATTTGTAGTTAATCTTGCTGCAAAAAACTAATTTAAGCGTCGAAGTTCTTGCATTTTTAGGATATTAAAAAAGAAGCAGATTAGAAAATACGTGAAGATTTTATCCAAAATCCTGGGCCATTAAGTATCTTTACCAGTTTCGTTACAAAATTGTGTATGGTGTCTTTCACGGAACTTCATCTAGTTAGGCTGACGTCATACAGTGTTGTTGGTTTCTCGTACATAGTAAATTCTTTTTCCCCACGAATTCCAGGCACTCAGTGAGTAATGTGAAAGCAATGACTCTGACGATAATTGTGTTGATAGCGATTACTTCTATCGCTGCTTGTATTCGCTTTTCTAAAATGATAATTGTTCGCAACGACCAATTCATAGACCAACGTTCTAATGTCTATCACATCCATGGTTTCGGTTATCATTTCCCGTCCACTGTATATTCGGCTCTCATTTCCAATTTTCACTATTCACTATTTGTACTTACTACACTTCACGCTGTCACTAATTCTCCCACTGAACTAGACTTCACTCTGATAAGGGCACCAGCATAACCCACTGGCGTCTGTGCACAAGAAAACCGTCTGGATGATGTCTACGTTTGGTGAACCGTTGCAACCACCAGTACACACTAAATACCACATTGTCACGCTCGTTCCACCTGTGCATCTCGCCAAAATTCTCCAATTGAACCCGCATCATGTCTGAAGCACTTCCAATATCACTCAGTATACTCATACTAAGTTTCCATAAACCACTCCCTCTCCCACTCTCTCTCAACCACTCCCACACTCTCTCAACCACTCAGTATATGTCTATAAACCACTCTCTACTCTCACTCACTGGCTTATTTTTCAGCTTTTCTCTGTACAAATCATGGCCACCTTGTCTTGTTATTCTCTCTCTATCTGCTCTTCGAAATAGCTAGATAGTAATAAAGATCGATCCTATAAAAAGAAAGACTTATACATTGTCGCGTTCTCCCTACATACTACATCTCATACACCATTAACTCACACACTCACACTCACGCTCTCATTCTCATTCTCACACTCGCACATCTCATACTCTCATACTCCGTTCACGTTCACGTTCACTCACACTCTCACACTCACTCACTCACTCACATCTCAGACTTACTCACATCTCACACTCGCTCTCTCACCACTCCGAAAAATCGCATTCACCGTGTTTTTCTTTGGCTCGTTTTTTGTTTTTGTCTCTGGCGGCTGAAATCCCACAAATTTTGATGGCTGTAAATTAAACCCTTGTTTGGTCCTTCTTTCCACAAAACACACAGAAACCGAAATTCCACTGCCGCAAAACTCCCAAGAACCCCATACGACCCCATCACACCAGCTCATTCAACAGATCGCGTTTCCCCTTTAAAAATCCCGTTCCTTGGCTGCAATTATGAGAAGAAGCAGTCGCAGCACCCGTCAACACCAGCAGCCGCAAGAGGCAGTAGAAACACCGAGAAGAACCCCGAGAAAGAGAAAACCAGTGGTAGTACCCGTAGTGGAAGACGTGGAAGACGAAGAAGAAGTCGAAGAGGTTGAAGAGGTTGAAGAAGTTGAAGAGGTTGAAGATGCCGAAGATGAAGAACCATCTTCCTCACATCAAGAATCCAAGAAGGATCGAATCAACAGATTTCTCCTCAAAACCGATCCAAAGATAGCCAGAGCCAACGACGTCGATGATTCCACTAGAAGATTCAAGCATTTACTCGGGTTGACTCCGTTATTCCGCTATTTCATTGATCTCAGTGCATCCAAAGACGCTCAGTTCAAGAAACGAATCAGAGAAGTTGACTCCAAAATGGACCTGTTGGGCATAGTGCAAACGCCCAAGAAGCTGAAATCTACCAGCAGAAGAAGAAAGACCGAGAAGGAAGAAGACGCAGAGCTCTTGCAAGACGAAGAACATCAAGACGATGAAGACCACCAACATACCGTCATAACAGAATCTCCTCTGTACGTGCAAGAGGGTAAGCTTCGTGAGTACCAGATCCAAGGTTTGAACTGGTTGATCTCATTATACGAGAATAGACTCTCAGGTATCCTAGCAGATGAGATGGGTCTCGGAAAAACTCTTCAGACGATCTCTTTTCTTGGATATCTCCGTTACATCAAAAAAGTAGATGGACCATTCATTGTCATCGTTCCTAAATCGACTCTAGATAACTGGAGAAGAGAGTTCGCCAAGTGGACGCCTGATGTGAATGTAGTTGTTCTCCAGGGTAACAAAGAAGATAGACAAAATATCATCCAGAATAGACTTCTCACAGCCGATTTCGATGTTCTTATCACATCTTTTGAGATGGTGATCCGTGAGAAATCTCAATTAAAAAAGTTCCGTTGGGAATACGTCATTGTTGATGAAGCACACAGAATCAAAAACGAAGACTCGTCGCTTTCCCAAATCATTCGTGTTTTCTATTCCAAAAATAGACTATTAATTACTGGTACGCCGCTTCAAAATAACCTTCATGAACTCTGGGCACTTTTGAATTTCCTACTTCCTGATGTTTTCGGGGATTCAGAAGTCTTTGACGAATGGTTCGAAAATCAGGGAGGAGATGACGAAGATGAAGAGGAGAGAAATAAGAACCAAGATAAGGTAGTTCAGCAGTTGCACCAGCTTTTAAGTCCATTCCTCTTACGTAGAGTTAAGGCAGACGTGGAGAAGTCTTTGCTTCCAAAGATAGAGACTAATGTTTATATTGGAATGACTGACATGCAAGTTCAGTGGTATAAGAAGCTTTTAGAGAAGGACATCGATGCAGTCAACGGTGTAGTAGGGAAAAGAGAAGGAAAAACACGTTTGCTTAACATCGTCATGCAATTGAGAAAGTGTTGTAACCATCCATACTTGTTCGATGGTGCAGAACCTGGACCACCGTACACAACAGATGAGCATTTGGTGTTCAACTCCGGTAAGATGATCATTTTGGACAAGATGCTCAAAAAATTCAAACAAGAAGGCTCCAGAGTGTTGATATTCTCACAAATGTCAAGAGTGTTGGATATATTGGAGGACTACTGTTTTTTCAGAGACTACAAATACTGTAGAATTGATGGTTCTACATCACATGAAGACAGAATTGATGCAATTGATCAATATAATGCTCCAGATTCCGAGCGGTTTATTTTCTTGTTGACTACCAGAGCTGGTGGTTTAGGTATCAACTTAACCTCAGCCGACATCGTTGTGTTGTACGACTCGGATTGGAATCCACAAGCTGACTTGCAGGCTATGGACAGAGCTCACAGAATTGGACAAAAGAAGCAAGTTAAAGTTTTCAGATTTGTGACCGAAAATGCTATTGAGGAGAAGGTTTTGGACAGAGCAGCTCAAAAGTTGAGATTGGACCAGTTAGTCATCCAGCAAGGTAGACAAATGAATGCTAACAACACCGTTGGTAATTCTAAGGACGATTTGATTGGAATGATTCAACATGGTGCCAAGAAGGTCTTCGAATCTCAAAAGGGTGAAACTTCAATGCTCGATGATGATATCGACGCCATCTTGAAGAGAGGAGCAGAGAAAACTGCAACTCTCAATGCCAAGTTCAATAAGCTAGGTCTTGACGACCTTCAAAACTTTACTTCAGATTCTTCCGCATACGAATGGAATGGCCAGAACTTTGCTAAGAAGGACGCAAGTGAAGGTTTGGGTTTCTCTTGGATCAATCCTTCCAAGAGAGAACGAAAAGAACAAACATACTCAGTAGACAATTACTATAAGGATGTCTTGAAAGCTCCAACAGCAGTTAAAAGCTCCAAAACATCACAGGCAAAACCTAGAGCACCTAAATCATATAATATTCAAGACCATCAGTTCTTCCCCGATGGCTTAGCGGAGTTACTTGAAAGGGAACAGCTCGCATACAAGAAGGAAATTGGATTTAAATTCTCCATTGAGGAGTTTGGAGATAGTGATGAGGAATTTTTGGCTGAAGAATTCAAAGATGAGGTCACAAGGGAACAGAAGAGAGACGAAGAACAGAAGAAAGTTGATGATTCTGTGCCCTTAACTCCAGAAGAGAATGCTTTGAAGGTTGAATTGCTCGAGAAAAGTTTCCATGCTTGGACGAGAAGAGACTTTACAAATTTCATCCATGCTTCTGCAAGGTACGGAAGAGACTCTTATGAAAAGATTTCCTCTGCCTTGGGAAACAAGAATGTGGACGATGTGGAAAAGTACCTGAAGAAGTTTTGGAGTTCATACAAACTCATAGAGGGACACGACAAGTATATCTCTCAGATTGAGAGTAGCGAAAAGAAAGTAGCGAAATTGGTCAACCAGCAGAAGTTGCTTGCTTCCAAGATGGAAGTATTGGAGGATCCTATAGAAGAATTGAAGATTCAATATCCCCCAAACAACTCTAAGCGCGTGTATTCTAAGGCAGAGGATAGATTCCTTTTGCACTGCGTTCACAAGTACGGATTGTTCAGTGAAAACTTATATGAAAAGATCAAAGAAGAGATTAAAAAGAGTGATTTATTTTACTTCGATTGGTATTTCCTCTCTAGAACACCCCAGGAACTTAGCAGACGAGTCAACACATTACTCCTTGCGATTACCAGAGAACTTGAGGGTCCCGTCCACGGAAAGAGAAGAGGCAGGGTAATCGGGGGCTCCAATGCTAGTTCAAGACCAGGCTCCGTTGAGCCAAGTGCAAACGGAACAGCACTTCTGAACGGTGTCAAGAGAGAGGCTCCAGATTTGAAGACAGTGGAGGTAACGAAGAAGAAGAAAGTCTAAGGTAACAGCCGATTTTCATTGAAACATTGTACAATAGTTTAGTTCTTATATAAATTGATACTCTTGCTAATGACTTCCTTTTTGGGAAGTTTGTAATATACATGGATTAATAATACACTAAAAAATTAGGAAACGAGAACGTCATCATCATCCAAAACACATGACAAGTCCTTGAACATGTCAGGCTCTGGTGTAGCAGTAAATGGGGTTAAAGTACCAGCTAAGTTATCCGAACTACCATTCTCTGATTTGATTGATGGGGACGATCTCTCACTATCTGGCGATTCTTCTTTTCCTAAGTACTCGGGCAAGATTCTTTCTTGAACTGTAGAAATATAATATGGAACCTTGTTTGCTGTCCAACTAACAGAGAGGAAATCACTCATTTCGTGTTTTTCAACCTTGAAGTAGTCAAACACGGTATCTCCAGTGGCTCTGTATCTAGGACTAATAAAGTTTCTCAAGCTGACAATCTTAGTGCCAGGGCTGAGGCCCAACAAGAGCCTACCAACTTCTGCATTGAGATTACCATCGAAAAGATAGTTATTAATGATGAGTACCTCACACTCCAGGGCAATGGAACGCACAGGTTCATTGTCGACAAAACTCTGCAGCAAGGCAAAGTCTAAGTTCAATGCTTTCAATCCAAAGACTGCCATGTGCTTTTGTAAGAGCCCTTCTTGCAAAGTGGTCAACATCGATGCATGCTCCATGAGCTCGCAACCTCCACTAACGGAAGCTCCGTATTCCAAAGCAGCTTGGAAGGTTGTGTTTCCTACACCAGATCCCAAGTCATAGAACTTTTGAGTAGGAAGTAAGTTGACCTTTTCAAGAACTTCACTTGTGAACGAGGGCAACAACTCCCCGTAAACTTCTGCGGTAAAGGCCTTGTAAGATCTCAACTTTCTCGAATCTGTAGATACTATTCTCGAATATACTCTCAAGAGTAGTTGCTGAGTAGTAAATCTTGAAATTTCTGTTTTTTCTTTGAGTCTGTTAAAGAACATCATGTTGTAGTCATCTGGTTTGAGATCTTTGAGCTCATTTGTTACATTCGTTGGAGCTTCTACATCCCCCAGATGTTTAGGAACGAACTCCTCGGTCATAACGACATCTTCAGCTGGTTCATTCTTAACGAGCTGGAAGGTTGGACTGAGATCTTCAAGAATAATAGACTCGAAGAACGTTTGCAATTTCAAATCTTCTGAAGTTGGAACTTTGATTTCTTGTTCTCCGAGGTACAGACGAAGTCCTTTATTGATATCTTCACTATCTTCTTTAAGAATAGCCTCAACAGCACTCACATTAGGAGACAATTTAAGCATTAAGCTGTTCCATTTGTCAACGATAAACATAAAATCTCCAAAATCATTCTCTTCAATAGAATGTTCTATTTTCTGACAATACTCCTCTGTGATGATTCGCTTGATTTCCAGTGAGTGGGAGAAGTACAAAGCATAGTGGATCATGAGCAACTTTATAATTTCATAGATTGGATCCAACTCGTTACTTTTGGGAGCAGCGAGAATAAACAGTTCAAAATGCTGTGGGTATAATAGAAATCTTATGCGAACTTTGTTTGTAGGGTAAATCTTAGTGTTAGCACTTGAAGGATCAAGAAGTGGGGGAAATGAAATAGGCAAATCGCGATAATTCTTAACATGGGATCTAACAATATCAGCAGCCAAGTTGTCTTCGTACACGATTGTATCATCTACTTTGGTCATCACTCTCTTCGTTTCAGTCATCGTAGTTCTGTTCAAGAACATAGTCTCCGATTCTTCAACAATATCCACGAAATTCAACTCTGGAATCACAGGGGTGTCTTCGTAGACTTCTTTTATGTAGAACTGTCTGCCGTTGAGTGGCACGAATGAATCCGAATTGATATCTATCGGATCATATGGACTGTACGAGTCTTCATCTTCTTCCTCGACCTCTTCTTCCTCTTCCTCCTCTTCCTCTTTGACGAGATCTTCTATATCCGGGGACGCAGATTCCTCATTCTCAACCTTTGTCTTCTTCTTCTTTTTGGTGGATTTCTTACGGGCTGCTCTTTTCTCTTTCTCCTTTAAACGATCTTGCTGCTTTTTTAGCTTTAACGCTTGCTTGATTTTACTTTTCTCGGCTTGTCTGTATCTCACCTTGAGCTTGAATGAGCGCTTTTGCTGGATTTCCGGTTGAAAATGGACGGCCTGGACTCTCTTTCTCTTCTGACCCTCTTCGACCTTTTTCCTATCTCCAATCACAGATTGAAAGTGTTCGGAACCAGCCAAGAGATCTTTGATTGCATAACTTTTTTCGGACTTACCTTTTGGCTTGATCAAGCCAGCAGCCTTCTTTCTTTCATACTCTTCCTTGGCTCTCTTCTTCTCTTGTTCTCTTCTTTCTTTAGCAATTCTGATGCCCTCTTTACGGATTTCTTTTCTCCTTTCTCTTTCCTGTAACTCTTCGGGGGTCAACTCTACGTGCTCCGCTGGCTTGGCGTTCAAGATTTCCTGCTCCATTGTCTCAAACGACTCCTCTAACGCTCTCTTGCGTGATCTTCTACTTGTTGAAAACGTTTCTCCAGTTGAGTAGAGGCACCATTTTGCTTCGTAAAGCAATCTTTCTGAGCCTGATTTGAACTTAGTCCTTCTCGTAGAAACAAACTCTTGCTCCTTGAACTTCTCTTCAAGGAACTCTCGAGACCTACAAGGAAACTGGTCACTTACAGATTCCAAGCTTGCTTTCAGCTTGATAGTATCCTTTATAAGTTGCTTCTCTCCTGCTGTAAGAGAAATTTCATCTAAAGGTCCAAACCGCTCCTGTATCCTCACTACAACATCAGCTACGGCCTCATTGGGGAAAAAGTTCTTTATGTTGTCCAAGGTGAGATCGTCATTGATGCAGTAGTGTAGTATATCTTCTTCGTCGTCCTCGTTGTCGTCAGTATTTTTTCTGGGTTGATCATGCGCTGGGGTGGATTGTTTATGTTTGGAGGTTATGATTTTAACCTGCTGTTGTAGTTGATGTTTGCGGAGTTTTTGAATCTTCTGGTTGACTGCGGACCTTGCTCGCAAGGGGAATTCATCCCATAAGAGCGATGGATCCTGATCGAGGTTTTCCTCGAGGAGGTCTATTTCGCCCTTGGTCCAGAAGAATTTGTTCTGGAGTATAGGAAGTGCAATGTGGAGGTCCTGCAAGCTCTTTCCACCTTCTATATACTTCGACACGTTTTCTCTTGTAGCATCATGTAGAAGAGCGAGATTGAAGCCCTCGAGCTCACTTTTACTCCAACCCTGGCCCAAAAGGGACACTATGCTCTCGGTAGTTTTACTTATGGTTGCGATGTCCTTAGCACCTTGAGTCAGCAACAAGGCATCGTGGTCATTCTTACTCAACTCGGAGCCGTGTAAACACAAATACAAAAGTACTTTGCGTTTCCAAGACCACCAATCGATGCTGTTACTTAATTCCTTCATTTCTATTACTAATGCTTTGACCAGTTTATTGGCAAAACTATGCAAAACGTCCGACACTGAAGTGTCGGTCTCGAGTAACTCCTCCAACGCTACGATATCTTCTTCGGAGAAGCTTTCTTCCAGAGCCGAGACGGCATCCTCCTTCACTGGTCCTACTACCGAGGTGAGTTTGGGCAAGAGAGTGTTGATCTTGAACTCATCTGTGGAGTGATCGGAGGTGTCTGGAGTCTGGATGTCCTGTTCCGACGGGGAAAACATTGGATTCGGAGATGGTTGCAGTTTCTTGGTATGTAGACAAGCGCAGACCGACCATATAAGGGGTTTCCACCTGTTAGAACTAGACTTTCGGGGTACTTTTGCTGGTTTTTTGGGATCAATCGGATGTGATCACTGTTAACTGCGGCCGCTAACTATGAGAAACACCGAATGTCAGTGGTATACCACGATGGTTTCCGAGGTATTTGCCGGAAATTCTACGAGTTCTCGGGGCGCCACGACGGGATTCGTTTTTCAAGTGGACTAGAGGTGTTTGGGGATCCTACGCTCCCTGGTGAAGCTTTGGTGGGTGTTTAGCTAGGGAACCAGGGCATTAACCGTTGGCTTGAAAAATTCCCAATTTGTTTTGATCGGGCAGCCTGAGAACGCGTTGTGCGAGCTACCGAGCAAAGCGAGTAGTGAGGGAGAGTGTGTGAGCAGTGGGAGTGAGAGTGAACAAAATGAGAAGAGCGAGCACGTCCTTAGTGTGGGCACAGTACTGAAGTGAGAAGTAAATAGAGAGAGCGAGCATGTACTTTGAACTGCGAGTGGAACACGGGGAGAGTATGAGTGTGAGAAAGAACGCGGATCAACAGTGAGACAGAGTGAGAGTATAGTGGGAGAGTACGAATTCAGCAGTGAGAGAGCTCTTGGCATTGTGGTAGAGCACCGTGACGCTGTGACACTGTAACTCTTTTTTCACATAGTGAGACAGTAAGCACAGAAGTGAAGTCAGATAAGCGCGGGTGTTCAGAAGCGTAATACAATGGGGGAGTGGTGGGGAATGAAGCCTCTACATTTGAACAGAGAGAGATGACAACTGAGTGTTTATATAGTATTGTATGGGGGTACGTTGGGTGAGTATTTGCTTGGTCTGTGAGTAGCTGTGAGTAGCTGTGAGGAGTTATTAGTGAGGGTTGCCTTGTTTACTATGCAATGTTTATTGTTTACTGTGCAATCTTCACTGTTTACTGTGTATAGTTCAGTGTAGTATGTAGAATCTTAATGTGCGTGATTATTATATATGTCAACATGGACGGAAATATGTCTTGTTGCATACAATTAGTTCAGTAGATGTCGGTATGGCTTGTATGATGTTGGTCTGGTGTGCTACATCTCGTAGTGGGTCTTCTAAATTGATGTGGGCAGTGTTACATAATTGAAGTGATTTCGGTGTCGTGTAACATAATGTGTAGTAGAATGTAAATTTGTGCAAACTGTAGCATGAGGTATAGATACAGCAGTGGTTGTGCAACGAAAGAGAATTAGGACCGGACAGATACTCCATTAGGTCCCACCATATGGGTCTATAAAATTAAGGCATAGACGTATTAAATTGGACGTTTACATGATATAATCCAAGAAAACAAGAAATTTTGTTGATTTTGACAGTAAATGTCAAAAATAGATAGTACTCGTCTAAGAGTTATGAGCAATTACAGAATTAGATAATTATATATAATATTTGGGGGCCGTAGCTGTACGATACGATAGTTGCCAGTGGAAAGAGCATCATCTATCGTACTTTGAAAGTGTAATGTCCAATTATGAACCATTATAATGCTCAACTCTACTATACTTGTACAATTAAGCCTATAATGTAGTATACACAAAATTCACATAACATTAATGCTGTAATACAAATGTTGTCTACACTCACACCATCGTTTCCAATAAACAAAGAGAAGCGGAACGGTCAAATCCTATACTACCACTACATAATATATTTCCCTAATAAGGTGTACTAAAACTCAATAACGAGTACACCATTGCTCACTGTAGTACGCAGACTAATGTCAACCTATTAATAGAAGCACATCACACACGGTGGAGAAGTCTCCAGGGAGATAGTTTTATAAAGCGAAGACACCAATGCGTAGTACTCCCAACCAGGTATAATCCTGAACAAAATGGCACCTGAACCACCGCACGCTTGACATCAGTCTTGCTACTCTACTTCCACCTCCAGTTCCCCTGGAACTAGCGAAAACGTCAACTCCACCATCCACTATGGACCGTATCTCGTACCACGTTTCGCTTCAGACAGTCGCCAACCACTGGAGATGCCTTAAGACGTACCAGAAGAGGTCGATGCCTATACAGTACTACTGGATACTCTGTGTATATATCATACTACAAGCCCACACAATAGAGTTCCTGGGATAGTAATGTACTAAGTGCCTAAGTAAGTGGGCTTTCAACTAAAGTTCATAAAGTTCAAAATTCCACCACCCACATATCCATCAATGGACAAGCACTCCATTGCTTCTGTAGAACAATAATTGCCTCATCCAGCACGGCACCACAACCAGCAAACCTTATTCACCCACAAACCTTATTCCTAACAATAACCTTCACCCTATTCGTAACCAGATTTTACCAATTAGGAATCTGCCGAGTCCTGAACTCCATGTCAACTTATCTTAACCTTATTTGAACCTACAGCATCTAACCCGCAAAGTATAACCCTAAAGACTATAAGAAGTAGAACACGGAATGGTTACCATTTGGAGCCATGTATAAGTCCTGCACTACCACCAGCAACCAAGACGCTGTTGCATACGTTTTCGATACCTTTTTTGCAGATTTATATTAATTCCTCTCAGCAACTCACAATCCCACTAAACCAATCATTTTTTGAATTATTAAATTATTAAATTATTAAATTATTAAATTATTAAATTATTGAATTATTAAATATTTTATCACTCTCTACAACTTGCTGGCACGAAGTCCGTTCAACCTGAACTTCAAGTCCTTAAGTGCCTTTGTTTCAGGCTTCCAGTTGTCAAACAGGACGTACAAATCATTAATCTCGTCATAGCCCGTCTTGCCCACCTCGTTGCCGTGATCCACTGAAATGAGCTTGGTCTTGTTGGGCCAGTTCTTCTCGATATTGAACAACAATCCTCTGAGACACCATGGAAGAATGTACGGATTCGTCCCGATCTTTGCAATGTTATACTCCTTAATGTAGATCTGATTGGCTGCGGGAATCTTAACAATCTCTTCCACTTCAGCAATGGGCCCACTAAATCCAACAGTTGTTCCAACAGTGTTGCTTAGACCCGAAGACGCCAGAACGGTAGTGATAACCGGCGCCTTCAGCGCAAGCGCCAACGAGTCCGTAGCTGGGATGATAATATCATCAGTGTCCAAAATAAATTTAATACCCAAGTCATAAACCTTACCATCGTTGTAGATTTTAGAATGACCGCCAGCTCTCATTGGTCCGGCCAATGAGGTACTTATTTCCTTAATCACGTTGTTATCAAAATATCCAAGATTTTGTAATTGACAACAAAGCGAGACCATTTTTTGTATGAATATTGGGGTTTGTGACGAATGGTCTATGTAGGTAGCTCTGTAGATGTTTGGGTGGAACACATGCGATGCCATTGCTGAGTAGAGAGGAACCAACTGATCATTGATCGAGCCTATGAAGCAAAGCTTCACATTAGCATTGATGATGATTTGCATGGAATCCTTATACACTAATGACTGTTCACTATCAAATTTGGTCAACTCAAAGAGCTCATTCAAAGATTCATGTTCAATGGTTGAGTAAGCTTTCATGAAAAAGGACTTGTCAGCACCATAGAATGGTCCATTATTAATACCAGCCATACCAAGGATACCAATTCTCTTGCGTGTTGGATCTTTAAGGATTCCCATTTTAATGAGTCTTGAGAGTAGGATTATCGAAACAACACAACCTTGCGAATGCGAAGCAACAAAAATAAAGTCAGCTTCGTTCAACTCAGTTTGCCATTGTTGAAGAATCTCGGTAAAGAAAGACACTCTATCAAAGATCTTACCTTCCTTTTCTAACGCGATTTTTTGAATACTAACATTGGACTCCGTCTCGTTGATCAAGTTGTTATCGATACAGTATCTAATAACAGCCTTTTCTGCCTCGTTTGCAAACTTGAGTGATGTTCCCTTCGGTGCACCAATAAGAGGGCGAATCATCTTCGTGGGAAAGAAACCATGAACTCCAATAATAAGAATTTTTCTAATTTTATGCAAAGGACCTGATTTTTGCGCAACTATGTCCGATGTGCTAACGGTAAGAGGGCGAACCCTTTTCCGATTTCCATTGTGGTTGATCAAAAGGTTTCCCATCGGATCATTCGATATCGAAATAGAGTTAGGGTCATCAGCGTCGTCTTCCAATTGAGTCTGTTGGTCATTTTTGAATGGAGTTTCCCCATCTGAAGATTTCGTTTCGTAGAACTTGTTATAGTTTGGTAGACATGCTCTCTTGTGATGAGGCAATTTTGCCAAAGAGCGTCCATAAAGCTTGTATGATCTCTCATATAAAAGGGAGAATTCCTTTTCTAAATGCTCGCGATTGGTCGTTACTTCCTCTGAGTTCTCAATCTCTTCATCTTCATTCACTAGGACAGGTGAGGTGAATCCTAAACGAGATGAAAGCTGATTCAAATACAGTTTCCAGTTGTCCAATTTGGATGCTGTGCTCTGGTTTGCTGTGGTAGAACTACCAAAGATATTAGCCGCTACTGTTGACGTTGACTGATGTGGCAAGCACAGATCCCATTCTGGTACAATGATGTTTTCCTTTAAGTTCTCATTCTTGTGGGTATTGATTTGTTGGAATTGAGCTGTCTTGTCATGTGGCTTATACAACACAGCATCGTCTTCTCCTTCCTGGGGCGCTGGTGGAGCATTATCATCGTTTTCTGTAGACTTCACTTCTGAACGTTGTCCATCTTGTCTCGATTGTATCGACGGGTTGGAAGTAAGTATAGTATTAACATCCGTTATATGTTTTTCTTTCTTTTCCTTGCCTGCATTGTCATTATTATGGTTATTTTGGTTATTAACATTTCCACCATTGGCAGTGGTACCGTCATTGGCATTGGAAGAAGTGCCATTTCCTTGTCCGTTGGCATTACTGCTGCTCCAGAAATTCCATCCAGCGTTCTTTCTATTATCTTCTTCCGTCACATGTTCCTCTATTTCATCTCCATTATCGTCTGGAGTGTAATCTTCTATTTCCTCATTGACATCTACATTAGCATTCTCTTCAGTTTCGTCTGGAAGGTCTTCTTGGTCGTTCAAATGCTGATTCGGCGGCTGTGTTGCTCCTTTTGCGCCCCAATTGAGCCAGCTGCCAGAAGACATTGTGGCCAAAGAGTTCGTTGAAGACTTCCGTTTCACAGCGGCTCGTGGTGTAGGCGAGTTTCGTCTTGCTTTAGGGACTACTGGTGGAGTTAAGACGGTTTTTGCAGCATTTGATTGCACATTCGATGTTGATGATGACGCTGCTGCTGTGGGTGATTGCTTGATGGCACTTGTGGCGGCTAATTGGGCGGGAGTGTCGTCCACGGTGGCAACAGAGCTGTTATTGGAAGCATTACTCCACAACGGAATCCAGCTTGTTGAGGTGTTAGCGTTGGGCTGACGAGACATGGTTTTGGAGGGGGTCTAGGGTCGGTTTGGCGATGATTCGGACGTAACTTCGGGCCTTTTAGTGGGTTATTTCGCTGGTTTTACCTATCACTTGCTAGTTGTCCCGCCTCTTCACTGCGTGCACGGTAACAGCAATCTTGCTAACTATGGGGAAATTGGTACAATCACAACGAAAGCGCCAGTATAAACGGGCTGCAAAGCTGAAATCTCGGGGGAAATGCACTCTACGGTGTTACTACGAGTTTTCTGGGCCACCTTACGTTTTCCAACTGTCAAGAACTCGGATTCTTACCCTAATAGTCGGGACCTTTCTTCTCCTCTAGTGGTGGTAAGCATCCACTGCAAAATGCCAGTGACAGAAAAAAGATTAGTGACAGATTGCACCCGGACACTACCGCATTGGGACGGGGAAAACAGCAACACAGAGAAAATAGGCAGGGAACATGGCTGGATCGGCGAGGGTGCCGGAGTGTTGGGGAGTGTGGGGCGGCGAGTGAACGTGATAATGCTAATAGAGCGTAGGGTGTGGAGATGAATATATGTAGATGTAGATACAGATATGTGTATATGAATATATATATTATAATATGAGAGAGAGTGTGTGTGTGTATGTGTGATTTAGACAGTGAAATATGGAGGGAAGAGTGGGTCAAGTGTCAGTGTGGATCTTATCGGTGTAGTGCTGGGTAGCGGGGCAGAGAAGCGATTACAGAGAAATACAGAAATTCCTTTTTGCAATGGCACAAAGTGGAGAGAGACAACCCAAAAATTAAGAAACATGGCGCATATCGAGTATTCCAAGATGTGCAACAATTCACGAGGGCTTCAAAAACAGCTATAGCATATAAGACCCCATGATATCTCATTTGCTACATTCGTACACTCTGGGCTCAACTCGGTGTCATAGAGTTATAATTATGATCCTAGCGAGAGCTTCTCTTTTAGCGAGACTTTATTTTCGTCCCCTCGCGAAGTCTCGTGAAATCGGCACAATACGAGCCTTTTGGTAAAGAGTCCAATTCATTGGCCATTAGTTCTCGTACTTCGATCACGATTTTAGATATCCTACTTTTGGTATTGTAGTTCAGTTGTCATGGAACCTTTCAGTTCCCCCAGAAGTTTTCAAAACAGCCCTACATCTCGTTTCTATTTTAATTGATCTCATCTAACCAACTGTCTCTATATATATTTACATCTCTCTATCTGTTTCTACTTCTTCTCCTCTTTGGCATCCCTCTCACTGACAAGCTTGCGGTATTCCTCTAATGTACTAGCACTGACTCCAGAGCCTCCACAGGCGACAATGATGACGATGTCCTCGTTCTCTAATTCGCCGAAGTCCTTCAACAAGTCAACCTTGTCGAATGCAACAGAAAGAGATGCTCCACATGCTGGCTCGGTCAAAGTTCCAGTAACGTCATAGAAGTCAATCATACCCTTGACCGCATCTAAATCATCAATTATCTCAAGAGATGTCTTGTGGCTCTTGTAATTGCTCAAAGATTTCTCTGAAATATATGGCGAACCCAAAGACGTCGATAATGTGTTGATCTCCTTGAGGTGAACTACCTTGCCAGCCTCAACAGCGACCTTGAAAGTTGGAGTCTGATGAGTCTCGATAGCCAACACTGGTACATTCTTCAATGCTTCATTTCTTTCGAGTCCCTCGACGACACCATTGTAGAGTCCTCCTCCACCGACACTGCAAACGACACCTTTAACCCTGGACAACTGCTCCGGTGTCAATTGCTTCTCTGTCACGATCTCGTCTATGAATTTTCCGTGGCCATCCCACAATAATGGGTGTTCGAATGGGTGACAGTAAACTGGATAGATCGACTCGTCCAATTGCTTGATCAAAACATCACGCAAGTAGCTATCGGCTTCACCCCAATGCTTTCCTTCAACAACAACCTTTGCACCCAAGCCCTCTAACTTCTCGATCACCACTGGCTTCGAGACCACTGGCAACACAACTGTACATGGAAACCCGTAATGCTTACTGGCATAGGCGGCTGCCAAACCAGCGTTACCTCCAGAAGATGAGAAAACCTCGATTTTCTTGCCTGATTTCGATGCTTCTTCAAGAGAAGCTCCAACCAAATGGCCCATTCCTCTCAACTTGAAGCTGCCTGAAGGCTGTTCGTATTCACACTTGAGGAAGATACGACAAGGAGGATCATTTGTCAACTTGTCGGTGATTTCGATGAGTGACGTTTTCACTGATGGCTGCGATTGGGACATCGTCTCTTTCCTGTTTCGATGATGTGCTCTGTTATGGGCAAGTCTGTGCTCGTACACCAAAATTTCCCCTCCACTTAGAAAAAATTGGAAGTGTATAATTCTGTTGAATAAGTAACACCAATAAATTAAATTATATTCGAGGTAACACAATCTAGGATATAACCTTATATAGTACTATCTCCGTATTACTATAACTAAACTTAATTCTTCTAGTTTTAAAATCAGTTTCGTTTCGCCAATTTATAGACAAATAAATCTCTCTATCGTTACAACACTCTGTCTTTCTATTTGTCGAGTCATCACCTCCCCATCAATAGCTTCACCATCAACGTCCACTGCTGACAAACAAAAGCGGAATCTCGGAAAAACATGAAAATCGGGCTACCTGAAAAATAATGCACTCGGAAAAATTCGTGGTATATGAACAGACTTGTGGAGAAGTATATGTTAGAATTGTTTAGGCAGGTATACGATTATATATAGCTGTATATAGGTATATTGAAGTAGCAGTGCAGCTCTAGTCCGTAGAAAATGGCCAGAGCACGGAAACTGGCCGAGTTCAAGAGATCACTGGAGTATGAAGTAGTCTCTCCACAAATCGAAGATGAGATCTTGGAAGTCTATACGGAGCTAGCAGGAGACGAAGATCTCTACTTGAGTCAATTGCCAGAGCTATTCAAGGTCCTAAAAATACCGGAATGCTTCGTCCAGGATATCAAGGATTGCATCGACTACTACTACGACTTTATCCGCCCCAATGCTGATGTCAAATTCGATGCTACAAACGTAAAACAGTACACCACATTGAATCTCATCAATTCGTATTCACTCACCAGCAATGTCACCAAAATCCACGAGGTGATAGATATAGTGGACATTGACAAGTTGATAAGGAACCTCAATCGGCTAATCAAGTTCCGGAACAATTACAGGCACATCTTTCTGAGCTGGGAGCTATTCGTGGCGGCAGCGACGACTGAAGAAGCTGGAATCTCGATTGACAAATCGGAGTCATTCGTGTTGAACTATAAGTTGAGTCTTCCTGATCTCAAACATATTAAAAACGCGTTGAACTTAGACCACGAGAGCCAGGGAAAGCACTCGCTTGGGGACTCGTTTTTGATAGATATGTTGAGCTGCTGTACAACCAATGCTCGAGGCGATATCTTGAACTTTGACTTCAACAAGCCCAAAACTGGGTTGTGTGTTTCGATAAAGGATTTTGCCGAGATTTTGGGGAATTTGGGCGAATTGGAGTAAGAATTGATAACCTAATGATTTGAATGATTTTGTACGAGTATTAATAGACATGTTTTGGAGTATTCCGAAGTATATTTGATCGTAGTATTTAAACCATGGAAATTGTGAAAAATAACATCACAATAGCTGTAAAGCACCTTAAAGAGTACCGGTTTTCTTTATCCTAACTAGCTCTATAATTCCTAATGCATGAGGCTGACCAACTTCTTGCGGTTACACAGATGTCAGTTCTACAGTTACCTACATCACTATACCTCCTCTCGCTTATCACCTCATCTCCAACTCCCAAAAGCCTCCTAAAAATAACAAAATTCGCAGCTCAAAATTTCAATTTGTCAAGTCAAGCTTTACTTCTTCACATCACTTCTTCTTCTTTAGCTACGAATTACAGCATGAAATTGTAGTAGAAGAGGAATATGGCGACAGATCCACAGATAGTAAGACCACATATTCTTTTTCTGCTTGATACGTTTGTAGAAACAGAAACGGAGTTTATAGATCTGTTGGTCCCAGAGCTTAAGCAGATCCAATCAACCGTAGTGAACTTGAATAATGTTAAACAATTCGATGAGTTGTTGACTCATTTGGAAGTTGCTATGCTGTCAAACTCTATAGAGTCATTCTGTTTACCTGCTAAAAGCAGCAATCTTAGGATTCCTTCAGAGAATATCATCAGAGTTCTTCTTACCTTGGCGTCTCGCTGTAATGCCAGCAATTGGACTAATGCAACGACAGCCATGGACGGCTTGGTTAGTACAAACGAACAGGTAAAAGCGTGGAACGAAGATTACCACAACAAGCTATACAAAACACCACTAAGAGATAGGAGTATATCCCTTCTCGACAATTATGTGAGCTTTATAGTGGGCGAACTACAACGAGCATATGATCCATCCTTAAGGGAAGGACCTATAGCGAAGTTTCTTTATGAAAGGTTCATGGCAGTTATGGGCGACTTTATAAAAAGGTCAACCACAATTCACAAACCTTCCATCTCGGAGCCATTTTCGAAAAGACCACGGATTCATCAACCAATGTCTCCTACTAAGAAGAATGATATTACTTCTTATTTCCAACTCTCCCCAAAACAAGAAACCACGACTGCACTTCCTGCCGGTTCCAGTCAGAGTCATATCGAAGATCATGAGGCCATTGACATTGTTAGTGACTCAGAAGAGGACGAGGATCTGAAGATACGGATCAAAGACCAACCTTCATCTGCCGATATGGAAGCAGAAATCGATAAGTTTCAGAGCTACAATATGTCTCCAGCAAGAAGTATGGCAAGAAATATCATGTCTTCCAATGAAGAGATCGCTGGAATAAATAATGCAGCAGCTTTGTTTCACAACCAGAAGCCAACGGCTGACAGGAAAGGTAGATCGTCAAGAGAAAGAAGCAGTTCACCAGCAATTCCTGTGCAAGACAATACGACAGACCCAAAGGTCAAGGCAAAGAGCGCTTCGAATGTAAACGAGTTTTGGCAAAACTTACGAGTATTTGATGAAGATATACTAAGTACCAAACTCAATCCTAAACTCAACTCCAATTTCAATACTTGGAAGTTGATTAACTGGGCCTTTTTCTGTGCTGACAGATCTAGCAAATACCAGAAGAGTCTTCAAAACTCGTCATACACATCATATCACTCCATTTATTCCACTTATAGTGATACAATTTCTGTCTTATTTGATCTCTTAACTGTTAATTTTCTACGTGAATTGAAAAGTGACCAAATTCAGCTGCTTCTTAAAAATAATCACTTCTACAAGGAACACTTCAAGGACAACGCACCTGAGCTTGTTCGTGGAGACCCTGTTCTTGAGTTCTTTGTCAGTGAAAAGAATAGCTTAGTTTCCAAGCTCGTAGAAGAATCCAAAGACATTTTGATACTGTCATTGATGACACAAATAGGACCATCTCAACGTGATTGGTACGATCGAGTAGTTGAGTACACTTTCAATGGCCTAGGTGTGAAGAGTAACCAGGCACCAAGCTCATTTTACGAGAGAGAGAAGAACCTTATACGGCACGACCATGCTTTCAATGAGAAATTCAAATCGACCTTTGAGGAAGGGGATATTTTACATAATGATAACATGGACTCTATGAAACTTCGCTTTAAGATAATCTCCTTGATTTATTACTGGTCTCTCTTCTTTCTGAGTGGATCTATGTTTGATATTGCCTTGTTAAAAGAAGATCCTCATTTGAATCCTCGATTGCTTCTCGGCGAGTTATGCCTGAAATTCCTTTCCATTGACTACAAGTACCTCGAAGAATTCTACACTGCTCTGACGGTAGAAGCATCTTTGATTCCTGATCCATACAAGGAGTCATTTCTATTTGAATTGTGTCAAGTGCTCCTATTGCAGATTACCAAGATAGCGGATCCAGAAACATTCCAGTTGAAATCGAAACACGGAAAGACATCGTTACTGTCCTCCAGGAAGCGACCCAAAGTCTTGCAAATGGCTAGAGTTCCTGTGCACTTGCGGTGTCTTCAAAAGAAAAAGCGTTTGCAACGTGAATTATTGCATTCAGATTTTTTGGATCATATAATTGGATGTATCACAAACAAAGAGGTTTACTTGTCTGTTCTTGAAGATGTGACTTACAAAACTTTTGAAGAGTTCTACCAGCTTTGGATGAAGACAAACTTCTTGTTGGAGTGGTTAGTGAACTTAGCAGTTCATTATTACAAAACCAGCCGGAATAAATATCGTGTAGAGCATTTATCACATGCAGAGGACCAGTTCTACCAGGCGGATGCTATGCGCAATAAACTCTTTGAACAGTTTCTTACAGATGCTATGACGACGAAAGAGTACAACTTTACATTGTCACAGACTGATATAGAGAACATTAAGGCTAGGAAAGAGAAAGGTACGCCATTTGCCGACATTTTCAAGTACTGGATTTCCAGTGATATGTTATATGGACGCTACGAAAAGAGTGATGAGAGTTATCTGAGTGAAGATGATTATGATGATGATACTTTTTATTCGTCAGGGTATTTTTGATTGCATGCATCTTCTCGAGGGCTTCACATTTTTACAGGTAAAGATGTACAGTATATTTGTATGGAGTGAGTTAGTCTCTATGTTTCGTTCCTCTGATTATTTAACTTTTATTAGGAAGAGTATATATGCGAGAATACTAAATAGCCACGCTATCAACAGCTCTTCATGGTAACATGGAGCTGCAGATACGTCTATGATACAATTACGATATGTTCTTTGATCGTACGACTATTATTACATCCGTCAAGCTAGATTTAGATGATATGTTTCACCTTGAAGTAGTGTCTCAAGTATTGAATTTGGTATACACCCAAAGAGACCAAGGCGATGATCACCAAGATGGAGAACCATTGGACACGGGCGTTCGTGGACTCGTTGGTGTTTCTCATGGTTTCTTCTCTTCTCTTCAAGTATTGCAATTCAGATACGATTTCGGCAGTGACCTCCTCGATTCTACGCAATTCAAGCTCAACAGGCTTCAATTTTTCGGCGGCTTGGATAGCATTCCAATCTCTGGCTGCGGCACCACTCTCGATTTCTAATTCGATTTGTCTCGACACCTTGGTGTTCTTGTGCCACTTACCGTCCATGTGGTTAGTAAAGCAAACATCGAAAGCGGCATTGTTGTGAGAGGTGAAAGTCACCTTAATTTGCCCAGCGATGTTTTGCTTTCTTCTGTGCTCGTTTCCAAGGGAGTCAGTGATACGGAAGTCCAATTTCTGTCCGTCGCCGACAGTACCGTCGGTTTTGATGTTAACGACAACCAATTGCTCCTCCGAGACGAAATCACGGATACACACTGGTTGTGGGTTTGGCAGCGCTGGCACATCCAAGTAGAGCGCCGAAATGGCGGTGATCAAGAAGGACACTATGAGATAGAGTGAGAACTTCATTGTATGTGGTTGAGTGGGTCGTTTGGCAGTCAACTATGAACAACGGATGCAAACGAGAGTAAACAACGTCGATGTTTGGAGTGGAAATGCAACTGGCTTGTTTCTAGAGACTAATGGAGACTCAAATGGCGAGTTGTACCGGGTTTCTGGGCTCTTTCGTGGTGGATCACTGGAGACGACGAATCAACGAATCGGCGGTGATGCTACGGACAATAGGCTGTGCTAGGAGACGAATTTCAGGGTGGTGAAAAACGGAGATCGCGATTGTCGCTGGTGCTAGTATATATAGCCGTAGACAGAATCTCAGGCTCTACGAGGCAAAGACAGATACACTGGATGTTTGTGGATGCTACTGGTGTCTTTGGCGCTTTCTTTTCCAATTCTGATTTGTTAGCGTGTCCAATTGTGAAAAATGGAAGAGCGGTGAATTTTTCACGCGTCGAAGAATGGATGTTGCACGACAAATTGTGGAGGAGACTGTTTTTGTTTGGTGGTGGGGGGAGGTATTTAGTGAGAGGTGGTGAGGTGTTTAGTGAGAGGTAAAGTATTTTGTGAGAGGTGTTTGGTGAGAGGAGCTGGTATTGGTGGAGATGGAGTATACGCTTTTTGTATGGTTAGTGTTGGTATGTGAGATGTAGTGTTAGTTCAATTGGGAGAGAGTTTGCTGTGAGAGAGTGCGTAGTGAGAGTCGGTAGTAGTGACAGTTTGTCAGGTTGTTTATGGTGTGGGGAACAATACTGGAATCAATGGAGTTAATAGTTATATGAGCTACTCTGTTGTTGAAGTTGTTAAATTGGATATGGGTATTGTTGCATATGGCTTGACCGTACTGTACCGCTGTATATAAATCACACCATATTGTCTCAGCAGTGAGAGCATTCCTAGTGGCTATAGAATCGCTAGAGAGATAATTTATAGTTGCCGTACATTGGTATACAGAATAGTTGTGCTGGACTTAATGAGTTGCATAATTTATATAATGGGCAGAGCATAGTAGTTACGCACTTGTTATGATTATATCCTACTGAATTCCGGAAATTGTATGGCAACGTGTTTCCTACTTCTTCAGCTGTCAAAAACAGTTAAATTTCATTAAAAGCCTTCTCTTTTGATAATTAGTCCACTCTGTCTACCACTGCTGCTGTGCCAGATCCAGTAGCGAAGATTTCTTCGCTGTAAGGCGAGTGTCCACCGCGAAATGTTTGTTTTGATGGTATCAATGCGCACGCGCATTTAGTGGAAAATATTCTATATTTAGTACGGGCTCTGCGGCCATTGTTGAAGTAGTGCCAATGTTGAGAAGTACAAGAAGAGAGGATTCAAGGTGTAGGAATGGGACTTGGAGCGGGGATCGCTCTTTTCAGCCAGCGTCAGAGCTCAGATTTCATTAGTTTGTAGAAGGTCGAAGTGTTGAATCCATTGGGGCTATTGTGGAATACGCTGCCTAATGAGTTACGTGAACAGTGCAAAGAAATCGGAGAACAGCACAACAAAAGCGAAGCACTGCTACCGAGAAAAGATACCGAGCCGGTGAGAACACGAATTATGGAAATTTGTACAGTTGAAAGTACATTTACCAAGACTAGCAACTCCAACGTGTCAATATCCTAAGTCTGACCAGTATACCATACTCCATTGTTTTTCTCTTATTTATCTTCGGCATCACTTCAACTACCTCGCATGGCTGCAATTAAACAGCACAGTAAATACTGCGCAGCCAACGTCATTTTTGAATATTTCTCTCTGTTATTGCCTCTCTCACTAAATTTCTCACTACGAAGGTTCGCACTACCACGAAAACCCTGAACTTGAACGCTTAAAACTTGTTTCTCGGACTACTTCCTAATCAGGAAGTCTACATCTGAAAAATTTATCAACTTTTCACTAAAACAGATTTCGTTAATAGATTTCAAGACTACTTTAGACACTAATAACGTCAAAAACCCGTAGAAAATCACAGAAAATGGCCAGAGCAAAGACTGCCAATACCATGGTGAAGCTCGTGTCAGCTGCCAAAACCGGATACGAAAAGTGGTTCAACATCCCAAGAAGTACTCCAAAGATGAACCTCATTTTGTACGACCCAAGAGCCAAGAGACACTGCTTGTTCGTCGAGGATAAGAAGAGAAGAGTGGCTGAAAGACCTCCAAAGGACTACTCTAGAAGTCACCGTTAAATTATATTCATTTCGCAGACCTATAAAGGAGTGGGAATAGGCCCCAATTAGAAAACTTAATTATTGAAAAATACAAAGAACAAGGCTAATCAAAATCCATGTGGCAACTTACTTGTCATGAAGAAGTCCCTCTAATCTCCTACCTTGTACATAATCGGCTAGAATTCGGCCAACAACGCTTACGATTACGACGTTTCACAGTTGCATAATAAAATGTATACTACAAATACAAATACATAGACATATACATATACATATTTGCACAGTCTATCCAATGATATTTCCTAAAATTGTAGAATTGGTATGATGAACTATCAGCCTGTATTTACTTGAAGAATGAAACGTCTATTTAGCTGCTATTTACATGTTTCATTCTCTCTATATTTTCAACTCCCTGACAGTCCAATCGTCACCAACACTCAAAACCAGGTTGTCTCCGATAACTGTAATCAGATTATCCTTTTGGCCAACTAAGTATTTTTGAATTGCATCCGTCAAGTCTTGGCTATTGACACTCAAAAAGTTCTCTCTGCGCTCTTGTCTCATTTGATCCGTGATGCCCTCGTAGAACTCTGTAGAACCTTGGCTAGCAACGTTGGTTGGTGCATCCACGCTCTGGAAGATTCTCAATTTGGCTTCCTGGAGATCCTTTGGCTCCCATTCAACCAGTAAACCATAGTCAAACGATTTTTTAAATGATTCCACCGACTTCAAAGGATTGGGATCTCTGTAAGAGTAGAAGTTCAAAGTTCCGCCTAAGCCATCATAAGTCAATCCACCACCATAAGCACCATTGGCTTCTCTAATGACAGAATGCAAGTGCTTGAAAGTGTACAATTGAGATAAAATCTGTAAAGTTGCGCCGTCCTTGCTCATGTACTCAGCACCTACCTTACCCAAAGATGCATAACTAACTTGGAAAGGCAAGTTGACCAAAGTTTGGTGGTTAGCATGAATTCCTAATTTATTGGAGTTAAATGCATTGACCAAAGATTGCAACTCATTCGTAGCACCGGCGTTCTCTCCGGATTGGAACTTGTCGTCAAACTGCTTGATCAATGTCTCGTTTGCGCTGACTAGCTCTTTATCACCCACCAACCTATACTTAAAAGATGCTTTGGAGTTATCTATGATCAATGATTGAATATCCTTCAAGATCGGTAAAACTTCGTCAACCAAGTACTGCTTACCTTTAGTCTCGAGATTTGAGTTTAATTCCAAGACAAATCCGACTTGACTCAAACCTGAAGTTATATCGGTAATGTATCTGCTGGCAACCAACTTGGAGTTCGAGACACCATTAGCGTAAGAGTGGCCCCTATCAGCTATAACGTTGAGCTGATTTTGTCCCATGTTCTTGATTAATGTGGAAAGCTTATCCACAACTAATTCGTCGTTTGAATCGAATTTCGTATCAGTCAAAATTTCATGCCACAAATTATAGATGTTTTCAGAATTATCTTTGAGTGCCATACCGGACAACAGGAAATTCAAGGAAGCTTCATTGATATTGTATGGGTTGCTTGTAACTCTCAGATTGAATGACACTCCTCCTGTCAACTTCTGGATCTTGGTCTCAAGCTCAGTAATTGAAGTAGTTGAAGTACCTGCCAAATTTGTGAGACAAGAGCTGAAGAGTGAAAGATATTTGTAGTACTTTGTAGGTAAATAAGAAATATCCTTCGATGCGGCGGCGTAAATTAACCCATTGGTATCGACAATTCTCTTTTGCAAAGTCTTGTTGTTAACCTCGGAGAAATCCAATGGGTAAAATTCACCTTGTACGGGTATATCAGCAATAGTCAATGTTGGCAATACCTCGCCATCCTGTTCCTCGGCCTGTTTGCGGGAAAGCTCAAGACCTCTTTTGTGAATAATGGTTCTATCGTCTTCAGACAACTGGCCAACCATCTTCTCAACACGTTCAGCCTCCTTCTCCGCCAACTTTTTATTGAAATCAACATCTGGCTCCATGACAAACTTGAACTTCTGTGTATTTGGGTTTAAGATAGAATCATCAAGAAGCTCCCTGAATACTTTTAGGCCGTTCTTCTCGTAGTCTTCCTTGAACTGATTCAAAATAGGTTCAACTTGCAAAGAAAGGACTGGGTCCAACCCATTGACCCAAGTAGGGACTATAGCATTTAACAAACCCAAACCGAAGTCAGGCTTGTGTCTTTTAAAGTTTAATTCGATTTGATGCAAAATGGCATCGACTCTGTCCTTATAAGTACTATTTGGATTTTCGAGTTCAGGCAAGACGTTCTTTTGAACAATATCCAAAATCTTAGACTCCAATTTGGCTACTTTCTCTACGGTTAAGTTGTTCAAACCCATGGTGAAGGAGAGCAAAGCAGTGGTGGTGTCGATACCTGAGTTAGCAGAGAAATCATCACCATATTCCTTTTCGATCAATTCTTGATAAAATGGAGCATTGTGTCCATCACAGAGCAATGAACTCAAGATCTTCCACTTGAAAAGCTCATACTGCTTAGTTTCATCTAAAGAATTACCCAAGTTCCAAGTTATGGATGCTTTGTATTGTTCTTCTACTGGCTTGCCTGACATCGAGTCCAGTGGGCCCGCAAGGGTTACTTCAGTAGCAGCATTAGCACCCTTTGGATTGTTAAAAATGGAAAACTTTACGTCTTCTGTCTTTGGACGAGTTCCAAACCCTTTGAAGTAGTCATTCATACGTTGCAAATGGTTTACCAAGGGCAATGTACCGTAGGTGAATGTTCTTGCATTTGAAGGATGGTAATTATTGTTATGGAAATCAATCAAGTCTTCATACTGCAAATCCGGAATTTTGGCTGGGTCACCACCAGAGTTATTCAAGGACGGATATATAGACTCCAAGTACCTGATATAGAAGTAATACGAAGAGTTTGAGTTTTGGCCCTTCATTTCATTGTAGACCACACCTTTCAACTCCAATTTACTCTTCGGGTCTTCTACGTTCTCGTTTTCCAATCTCCAGCCCTCCTGGATGAAGTCGTTGTACGTCAACAATGGCTCAAACACAGAAGAGAGATACACATCCATCAAATTCTCAAAATCTTTTGCATTCGTAGTAGCAAAAGGGTAGAACGTGAAGTCATGGCCAGTCATAGCGTTCATGAAGTTGCTTAACGAACGGTTGGTCATTTTGAAGAACGGGTCTCTTACCGGGTATTTGTACGAGCCACAGAGCGTGGTGTGTTCCAAGATATGAGGAACACCGGTAGCGTCTGGTGGGTTCGTTTTGAATGCAATCAGAAACACATTATTGTTATCTGATGGCGAGTCCAAATGGAGATGCTGGGCACCGCTTGTTTGATGCTTCAAGCTGACGGCGACGAGTGAAAACTCCGGTATAGGCTTGACCTCTTCTATCACGAAGCCGTGGACATTGAGTCCAATAGGATACTTACTAAGAATCAGAGCTTGAGAAGCACTGGTTGCAAGTAATCTTGAGGTAAGAGCAGCAGATCTGGACTTTTTTCTGAGAAAAAGGCGATTTGACCTCAACATGGTGGACTTTCACGTTGCTAGGGCGATTCCAGTGATTTACAGAGCAATTTCTACCCTTTATGCAACAGTTCAACAGCCTGAAGAGAGGAAGAACACTGTGCAACAGGAATTAAAAGTCCGTTAAAAGCAGCCAAAAAGTTAGCCGCCAGTGACGCCGTTGAGTGCTGGAGAGAAAAAAGAAGGTCTCTTGAGAGTCCGTACTGCGGTGTGGGTTTAATAGATTCAGTAGTAAGCGAAGCGTGAGAATGAACCCTTTTTGGTGTGCGAGATTGAAAGTTGAGGTGATGAGATGGATGAGATGTAGAGTGTAGAAGGTATGATACGAAGAAAGAACGATGATAAAAGGCAGCAAATGAGGTTGTGACGTTACATGGTTCTGCAAGAATAGAAGTTGATGCTGATGCAGAGAATATGAAAACATCCGGCAGAAAGTAGCTACCATTTACATATGCGTTGTAGCGTACATATGTACTATATTACTTATGGCGACTGTTGCGGTACGGGTTTACTCTAACCATGAATGTTCTGGTGGGGAATCAGAAGGACTTCAAACGGTTTCGGACTGGGAAGGAGATATTTCACAGTGATTATGAGTAACGACTTCGGGTTATCTACAATATAAGCTGATGTTGCCGAAGTAGTTAGCCCCTATCATTTATTAGGACTTTTCAAGTAGCTTATACTATATAGGAATGTGCCGCAACAGGAACTTCTTAAAGTGATCTTCCACGTGATCTCCTCTTCCGGCCCGGTTTTCAAAAATTTATAAAACTGACTTTTCAGATTCAAACGAAGAGACGATATTTGCAGCTTTTACTACTATTGCAACACTTGAAGATCTATAGAAAGCATGAGTGACGTCAAGGAACAGGCAGTGATAGCACACCAACCTGTACATCACTCCAAACAGAAAAATGATGCCGAAAAAGTGTCTACTCTAGGTGGTTTCATCGCTGGAGGTATTGCAGCTTGTGGTGCTGTGACGTTTACCAACCCCATTGAATTGATTAAAACGAGAATGCAGTTGCAGGGTGAGTTGGCCAAGACATCCAGCGATGCTGTGAAGTTATACAAGAACCCTTTCCAGGCATTTGTTGTTATTTATAAAAATGAGGGTATTCGTGGTCTCCAACAAGGTCTTTTCTGCGGTTACTACTATCAGATAGGTTTGAACGGATGCAGAATTGGTTTATATGAACCAAGTAGATACTATATCACGAAGTACTTGTCGCCGCTGACATTCACAGAAGGAGCCAAAACTCCCCAGAGTTTGCCTATCAATGTTTTTGCTGGTTTTATATCGGGTGCCGCTGGTGCAGTTTTGGCATCACCATTCTTCTTGATCAAGACAAGAATGCAATCGTATTCCACGGCCACTAACTCTGAGGCTGCACACCATGTGGGACAACAGACATACTACCGTAGTGCTTGGGATGGTATTGCCAAGATCTACAAAGCAGAAGGTGTGAAGGGTTTATACAGAGGAGTTGATGCTGCAATTCTTCGTACTGGTGCTGGATCCTCTGCTCAGCTTCCAGTTTATAACTTGACGAAGAACTTTCTCTTAAAGCACAACTACGTAGAAGATAACTCATTAGGACTTCATTTCATATCGTCTTCCATGGCAGGCCTCGGTGTTGCAATTGTAATGAGTCCTTGGGATGTGATTTTGACCAGAGTTTACAACCAAAAGGGTAACTTGTACAAGGGTCCTATCGATTGTTTCCAGAAGACAATCAGGTATGAAGGTTTCCTGGCGTTGTACAAGGGATTCTGGGCCCAATTATTCAGAATCGGGCCCCATTCGATCTTGACATTGATGTTCATGGAAAAGTGTATGAAAGTGATGGTTAAGGTTGAGCGTAGGCTCGGAGCATGATTAGGGACAGTTTTAATTCGTGTACATTATAGAGGGGTGTGCCATATCACTGCATTCATGAACATTATGTCATTGTTATTTATTAGAATTGGGATTATACTAGAATTAGGATAGAGTTTATGCGTATAGAATTCCACAAATTTACAAACTTGAAAGTCGGTCATTCTTATTCATTGTAGGTAGACACCGAAAGCATCTGTTTTGATCTACAGCACTGTTATGGTATTAGGTTTGAGTGTGTTATTTTCTAAAGAATACACTTACGCACTGGTTCTTTTGAAACCTTATAATTGTGATGTCTATGTTGTTTGCTGCGTGGGGTTGTTAAGAAATTATTATGAGATAGAAGAGCCAATTCGCAGATATCAAAAAAGATTAATGTGGTTATTTTGGAATGCTTTCTTTATTGGGAATTCTACATTTATTGTTCGAGATTTAAATGTTTAAATGGGCTCTTCCATTACAATTGAGGCTTGCTTGCTGAATAAATGGTAGCTCTATTTGGCGGCAATGGTTAATTGGTGAACGTATCTACCCCAGAGTATCAAAAATTCAGGTTTTAGATAGGAGACGACAGAGTAATTCTTCTGAGTCCTGGTGAATAAAGGAGAAGAGAGCTTACCCCTCATGATCCCGAATACGAAAATCGTTTCCATAGCAAGCACAAGCTAAGGATTCTAAATGTATCTATGATTCTATTTTTCACCCAGTAATTGGCACCAGCTTTTCAATGTTTATTCATAAAAATCTAAATATCAAATTAAAATAGCTATCTATATAATCTCCTACGCTTTTTTCATGCTGAAATACAATTTATGCAACAATATTGCAAATTCCAACGTAAATTCACTTCTTTCTCTGCAATACGATTTTTTCACGAAAAATGACTTCCACCACACATCCAAACCTCTATCTACCCTTCATATGCTGCCCACATAAAAACCAGTAGACTTTTTCTCTACATTCACAACACACATACAACTCCCGTACAACACCCTTGCAACACAACTCCGCTCCGACCACTCACACTAGCCCCATTCCGTACACCATAAATTGGCAATAAACCCATACCGCACTAATAGAACACACTCACACCGCAACAGCATCACGATACCCGCCATCACTGCCACCTGCACACGCCAGTGGCAAACGAATTTCTCTTTTCGCTTTCTCGTTTTCAGTTTTCTTTTTTCTCACGGCTCACCTTTTCGCTACCCGTAACAACAACCAGTAGAGGAACAAACAACCCACACAAAGGCGTTATTGTAGCCAGAAAAGCGAGTGTTAGGTTTGAAAATCGTGCGCTAGGCGATCTGTAGGCTCCAACACAGCAACAACGGTGCCAAATAAGCTAAAGACCATCGAGATACTTGCACACTCTGATCCCTGCTGTTCCTTAGTTAAGCGCCTGCCAGCCATATTAGTACCAGTAGTAAGCAGTGGCAGTAAACTGACACTGTGGAAATCCGGCATTATCCACCACAAATCGGTAGTAAACAGCACCGAAATCAAGGTAGAAACCTGGTTGGAGGTCACTAGAATCACCATCCACTTCGATAAGCCAGAAGTTGTTCCAGAAACTGCACCTCAGATTGATAGTAGCTAGTCATTAGTAAGACGAGATCGGACACCTGGTTATCAAGAAAGCGCTATCTACAAGAGAATTTGAAGAGGAATATTGCAACATTGGTGGTACTGATTGTATTGAAAGTACTTGTAGCACCGAGAATAGTGTCCTGATCGATATCCTCAGCGCCAACCCTTTCCAGCTATAAGCAAGAGAGAAGCAAAACGAGGTAAGCACTCTAGGAAAGAGATCACAATAAGAGTTTTATATCATTACAGGATTGAAAATCTTACCAATTTGGTATCATTTCCAGCATTCATAGACGAGATTCATAAATCCACCATTCACTCAATCTAGTACATCGAAGAGCGGAACTGAATCATCGCACTAGTATCATCACATCATAATTTAAAACACTCAATATTCCACATCATAACAGCTATATCGGATAAACTACTCATCCAATGCGTGATTCTAACTATAAATCTATCTCCACCAACAAGGCGGCAGTAACTATTACAACGTCGCTTTACGATAGAAGAGCTCTCGATGTCACATCGGATAAACCTCTCGTGAACTCTCTTAACTATTTGACATACTTAGTATCTTCACTGGCAAAAGTGAGAGAAACTCTTTCTGTCGATGGTGGAATAGAACGGTTGATTGAAATTCTCCACGAGTGTCACAACTCCACCTTTAATGTCACAGACAATATCTTCAATAGCGAGAGGAAGCTACTCACAGCCTGGAAATGGACATTGGCTTTCCAATGTTTGGTGTTAGTGGGAACAAGAGGAACAGAGAAGATCCGACAGAAGGTGGTAAAGGCAGGCATATTGCCCATCATAGCAACGGTATTGGACAACTACCTCTCTCTTCACGAGAGAACTTTTATCCATGCAAACCTGAGGCAACAACAGCAGCAGCATCAAGGTTTTCTGTCACTGAATCAAGGCTTCCAAACGCAACTGAATAACCAGCAACTGCCATCCATGCTGCAGCATTTTTCAGCGCAGTTTCAAGAAAGGAACGAACCACTCACGGCCACAGAACCGCAGCTTCCAGGTCAGAATAGAGTTCCACTGCAAAACTTGAACAACGAGGAAACACCAAATGAAATAGGTGGAAGAGCCGCTCAAACACATATCGGTGGTATTGTACCAGATCAAAATGCCATGGGCGCAATTGGTGGCAATACAGTTAATCCTGAGAATATCATCAATGATGCTGGAAATTTAGGAACTACTACAGGGAATACTGCCGAATTTGTGAATGCTATACGCACAGCGCAGAACAATACCAGCTTTCCATTTATTCAAGCTACGGCACCAGCCTTCGACTATAACTCACTCCAGATTCCTATTCAAATGGCCACGGCTGCCATTGAAGCAACATCCATCTCCAACACACACACTTACCCATCTTACTTCAACAATAGCCACACAAACAGTTTGACCAGTGACGACTATGACAGCTTGACTGCAGACCAGTTACTAAAGTTAATAAGGCTTAATAACTTCATCCCCAACTATGAAAATAGCGGTAACCAAGGATTCACTGCTGGATCAAACTCTCAAAATGCACACAATCAGCATGGATATACGAGTGTCAATACGACTAACCACAGTTACAATTCGAACAATAGTTCAACCCATGGGCAATCCAACAACAGTGCCAGCATTAATGGCGGCAACTCTTACAGTAGCATAAACCCCAACGCCAAGAACAGCACTATAAATAATGATATTCGTCGTCGCTATATTATCGTGAACATTATTAAGAAATTGAGGGATGAAAAGCGTACCGAGATCCTTGATGATCGTTTCTTCAATGATTGTGACTACGACATGGACAATAACCTCCAGTTCCTTCTGGATCTCTATCTTCAGGACTTTGAGACCAATCGGAGCATGATTAGCGCAAAAATTGCCGTTCGCAACTTCACGGAAACGGGTGTGGTTATCCCCAGAGACGATGATATAGTGTGGTCATTACAACTATTGGCATATATATCCAAGTATCCATATTTGAAAGATGTTTTACAGAACACTCACTTGGTTATAGACATGAGTATCCGCGATAAACAATTAAAACTCTATTTGGAAAAGCAAATGAAACTTAAACTCAAGAAGAGCCTTGCAATTAAGCTCCGACCCACAATCACACCTAAGTCTAGAACCACAAAGACAACATACTTGGAGCGTTTCAACCCATCGGCTTCGAACTCACCTCAGATGCTTAACGACATCAATACCATACACGATGACAACTTCATTCTAGATGAGGATAAATTTGAATTATGTAATAAGCCAGAGGAATCTGAACTTACAGAGACAGCCGAGATTGAGGATGAAGATGAAAGCGAAGAAGGGGATGATGATGATGATGACGAAAGCGAAGAAGGTGATGATTCAGACAAGAACGGCAACGAGTTGTCCAATTCCAATGATATCTTACAAAATGATGATGGACTAACACACTTGGCAAATGATGCGATCAGTAGTTCCAATTACTTGGGCAAATTGTATGATTCTATTGTGGATTGTGAATCGATAGTGAATGATCTTGAGAGGGAAATATCTTTATTCCAAATTAACGAGAAGATGAACAAGTTTATCGAGATCGAGAGCAAGAAGTTGGTGAACACCATCATATCCAAGAGAAAAGAAACAGCAGAGTTTTTGACGAAAAAGTGGAATTATGATGATTACGAACATTTCGACATAGACGAGAGCAATGACGACCAAGACGACTCCTTGATCGAATATAAGAAGGTCAACTTGTTCCCCATTGTGGAGAAATTTACCTTCTTGGCAGGGACTGATATGTATTACTGGTCTGGTGTTATAATGCGTAACTCTTGCAGAAGGAATGAGTTGAGGGGAGGCGTCAGGCAATGTGGAAATTTGGAGTGTGGAAGATGGGAGAAATTCCCACGGGAATTTCTGAAGTGTCGGAGATGCAAGAGAACAAAGTATTGCTCGAGGGAGTGTCAGATGAGAGCATGGCACAGCCACCGGAACTGGTGCATCCCAAGTACTTCTAGCACTAACACCAGTAACGCCACCTCTAGCCAAGTTCACTCAACTCAGGAAAGCGGAGTAACCGAGGGAGCTACTGGTGCTGTTTTAGGTTCACAGCTTACCAGTAATGACCTCTTACAGGGACCAGACGAAGACCAGGAGAGTCAACAGGAACACGAACTGTCGTAGTTACAAAATACATCTGAATTAATTTTAATTCGCCATATCCCTTTCAGCATATTTTTATTTTGGTTAAAAGAGTTTGTACATCATATTTGGGTTTTGGGAAGGTTTACAGACGACAAGTATTTTCATTTCCTCTCATAAATACACATTCGTCAAAGATATATTATGGCATCGAGATTCCAAAGCCTCAAGAATGGACATTTGCTTATTACTAGCTATGCTATTTATTTTATTGGATACATGATAATTTGGATTAAGTTTCCATGAAGAAGTATGTACTTCTTCGGAAGCGACCTGGTAGAGTATCGCTTGAGACGTTGTGATGGGAGCATTACGTTGCAACTGCTATGATGAAGCTACACGAAGCTTCTCTAAATGTAGGTATTATCGTTTAATTCATTATAAATTAAGTTGTTTTTCTTCAAACAAGTTTGAAGTGTCGCAATTTTGTCATTCTTGAACCACGACACTCATATGTATTCAACCGTCAGGTAGATTTCAGGCCAAAGAGTCAAGTTCATCCTTCGGATGTCAGGACCAGTTCCGATCTCCAAGACTGTGATCTCCGAGGTGAGTTCTTTGAAAGACCACAGGAGCAAATCTGTTAGTTGTTCTTTGTTGTGCATCGTACATATACATATACGTTTCTGGTGTGATCAGAGAAGGTAGATTGGAGCCGGATCTCTAGCCAAGAGTTTACGAAAACCTTAAGCAGATACCAGAGCCAACAGAACGATCTAATTGCAATTAATTCTAACAAAACATAATACGAATCAGAATACGAAGCACCACTAAATAATTGGTACTTACGAGCTGCTGTGGGTTATTTTCAGGCGGCTCATATAGTTGAAGAAATATCAATAACTGGTCACTTGCAATTACCACAATTTGCCTGGACCAACGTGAAAATAAACTTTTGTTCGGTTGGAATAACTAAATTGGCAGTAGCAGTAGCAGGGCTAATTATTATTGTTAGTTCTCTTTGCTTGAAGAATAAAATTTTATCCTTGCAGGCTTTAGACCTCTTTATTAATAAAAGAATCAGAGGCAAGGTTGATAATTTTAAGGCCCACTATTAACTGCATATTTAAACTTGAGCACAGATTTATTAGAACCATTAGCAAAAATATTCACAAATGTGTAAGAATCTGTGGCATAATAAACCTAAAGGCTGTCATAATACAGAGATCTCATAATAAACGCCGCACAGTTCTACTGGTTGGCAAATGCATATAGGAAGCGACTGTTATGTAGACTACCCCTACATGGCTAGTGCAAGCTGTCACATGAGGACCTACTCCTCAAAGATGCAGCAACAGGTGAGCAGCAGAGTGCCGTTATTATTTTGCAGTCGCCATGTGCTACTCTCAATTTGTAAATACTTCACTAGAGACCGGACAAAATAAAAAGATTATCTAAAAAATATATAGGGAAATTTAATAGGCTCAAAGATCGCTAACCGACTACACAGATTAAAAACAGATCCTTGTGAATAATTATTCATTCATGGGGTAAGATAATTTTGACAAGTTGTGTCGGACTAAAAAATATGAACCTCCTCTCGGTGGTTAACTAATAAGGGTGGACTGGTATTATATACAGCACCACTATAAAGTACTGACATTATTATCAAGTTCTCCTCAACAACACGGATTACTAACGTAGAGACCGATCGGATCACTTTAGTTTATAGCGTTGATTTGTAAAGAGCATGCCGGTGCTCCAAATTATTTTGAATTTAACAGGATGAGGTGTTCTCACAGTGAAAACCCATTGTGAACGTAAAGTTCAGGGGGCTTAATGTGTGAAATTGCGATCCTTGAGGGAATAGGGTCAATTATTATCTTCCATACTAGTATCAGCGCGATTGTTCGTATCCGTCTCCTCAAATAGAAGCTAACCCCTAAGAACCCCTTTTGTGAAGAAGCATAGAAGAAGGTAAAAGAATTGGAAATCGCCGTTCGAGAATTTGAGTGGCTCGTTCACACACAGCAGTTAACCTTTAAGGTTTGAGATGTACTGGTTTCCAGAAAGTATACACGTGAACTTACTTAGGCCCATACATATTCATCCTAATGTAGTTGTGTTGTTCCTTTATGGGGGCTGCATGTTATTTTCCAGATTCCCCTCTGAATTAGATGTTGGTATTTTTTTTGACAATCACTTAGGCTTACGCACTGCTCCACACTTCGTCTGTGTTCAAACCTGTTTGTTTCCTGCTGTCAACTATCCACCGCTCCATTGTGTTTTCTTTCTTTGAAACTTCGATCCTATTGTTCTCCAGTAAGCACTGTACAGTCTATCTCGGCGCCGATTACTTCTTTCTCCTCAATGTGTTAATTACTCGCAGACCAACATCTCTCCATGCATTCATAGCTTTATAGGCAGAGATATATTTTATTCTTGCCGGTACTTCGTATTGGGTAGTCAATATACATGCTCTTGCTGCCACACTACTCTCGAGGCTTAGACTATTATGATACCAATTACGGCAAGAGTTGAGAACGGCCCGTTATAAAACTTTATTTGATTAGTACATCTTATCTAAGAGCTGTTGAGCGATGCTGGATAATAGTTGTGCAGCATGTACTCTCCGTTGCAGGCTCTCGTAATCGTAGAAGGACTCTAACATTTCTCGAAGTCCCCACACGGGGGCGACACGACTAGTATTCGCTCTTCATAGGTGATCGTATAAGGGGTCTACACATTCATTGGACTACTGCTGTTACCTTGCAACTTTTGGCGAGGATGAAATTAGACGTTATCGAACCAAGGGGAATATCGATGTATTAGAGAGAATATACGTAGTAGAAGGTTGACAATAAGGGTATCATCACTCAAAGAACTCATATCATTGCGCTTAAATATGCCAATTGAAGAGGGCCGGAGCTCCTGTTACCCCAGGCGAAAGGGTTTTATTACGGTGTCGCTAAAATTCTAACATTCTCTGCTGAAACTTCCTTGAAGACTTTGACCAGGTCGCCCCTTGAGGAGGTAATAATCCAACGGGACAATGTCCATGTTGGTCGCTATCAAACAGTGGATGGCAGACAGTTCGAAATGAGCTCTATTGTGTAAGGTCTTTCTTCTTTGCTTTTAGAATTGTTTATTGGATTCCATTGGATCCAGCCAAGTAGCACTCTGTATTGAAGACATGTATCTTCATGGTATATCCAGTTTAAAACTTGTGAATCATGATACTATGCTCTTGATTTCATTCACACTAATCATCTTTTTAAAGTCCCTGTAAGTGATTGGAATTTAAAGTTGGCATCTTATGAGATCTACATGGCCATTCTTTAGCTTTGACAGTACTTCAAATTCTAGAGTATGGTTTTCCCGGTGAACATCAACATAGTTAAAATATAAGAGCCGCCGAGTGGAAGTCATTGAAGCGATTAAAGGATCTTCACACTCCGATTTAATAACATTAGATGATCACTTTCTGATGCCCGTTCTTGCAGTGAGATAGCCATAAATTATAGCCTATTTCTATAAGGAACAGCTAATAAAAATAGATTGACCTGGTGAAGATGTTAAAGTCGGCAAGGTCTTCGTGGAACACTTTGGGACAGCTTTACTTTGCAACTCCAGTGTTGGGAGTCTTATAAAGTATTCATATCTTATAGTCTTGCCTTTGTACATAACCTGTCCTTCCAAAATGATGTTTTGACAACTATCACGATGTTGTAAAATACTTTTCAGAAAAGGAGGAATTGTCCGAACTACAAATCAAGTTTGGTATTTTGCCTTCTTGTACAGTGTCCAAATGAATCACTACCCCTATCATCATATCACTCTACTGACTCTATAGAACTACACATAATTTTCCGAAATGAGCTATAAAGGCAATACAAGACACTTACGAAAATACCATCTTGTTGACTGCTTTTAGAAAGAAGCATTCAAAAATTAAAGATGATATTTTTTCTCTCCAAGTCTATAAGAATCCCACTTATACCATTTAACAGTAGCTGCGCTATGCTCTCAGTGGGTCTATCATTGTACTGACGGTAAAATGATTAATAATGCTTCTGATGCTGGCATATACTATAGTTTAAATTGATTGAATATAAATTCAGTCAGCCAATATTATTATGTCGAATACTTCTTCAGGAGATTCAGTATTAGAGCTCTAAAACGTTAAAAGTGGGTCATTTACGGAGTTTTATTTAGCTCTGGAGGGCTCGAGAACACTTGACCCGATTATCTCTTGTGATAATCTACGCGGAGTCTAATTAATTTTATCAATTTGCATTTTATTCGCCTTGCTATAGCAAAAATACTGCAAAAAAAATCACACATATATTTTACCGATATCGGCATATAATGCAAACTCTAAACATTATGCAATATTATAAACGAATATGTAGATAATATATGCAGTATGATAGCATACGAAGTTTTTTTTCTCATGCAAGTAATTAAACCACTTTGAGAACTTGATCTAAAAGTAGGATGGTATTTTCTGTATATGTATGTCAGTGATAATACGAGCACCATAATATTGTAAGGACTAGCCAATACTTATAGATGGGACGTACTACCCCGGTTTAAGGACCTAATTTGGATTTACGTATGAGAGAGCCTCCAGCCCAGATAAAAAAGACAAAGCCAGCTAGCCGAAACGAGAATTCGATGCAGTGCCCGGTATCACCGCCCTTGCAATTTGCTCTAAACGAGAATATGGCTTATATAAAGTGGCTCTATTTGATACAGATGGGGGTACTGCCGGCATTTCCCAATAGTCCAATAGGAGACCACTGAGCATGATGCGTTAAGATGAAGCTGAAGAATATTTTGCTTTATTGATAGAAATAATATTTTTTGAGATGCAAGGATTTAATTTTTCGGAGCTTTCACTGGCAGGGAGTCCTATAATTATTTTACCACAATTGGACTCCGGAGTAGACTAAGATAAAGTATTATGATCAGTCTCTAACGCATGGCTAAGTAAATCTATGATAGCCGCACCATACTTGGCGAGACGGCAAGATATACCAAATAGATCTTTTGGGGTTACAAACGCCAAGTTATGATGTAACGTTTGTTCGCTAAGTTAAGGACAGCAAATCGCATTGTAAATGATAATCGGACGTTTCTGACACATATTTGACACTATAGCCGCTACCAGATGCCAGGAGTACCCCATCTACCAGATTCATCCACTGCTAATTTTGATCTAACATTCGTCAGTTTAGGCACAACGTGGCAAATCGGTGAACGCTAACAGCTGACGTGGCTAGTGTTCACCCCCGAGCTTTAATTTGTGTACTATTCTCGTAACTTAGCCTAAACTACCAATGCTCAAAGGGTTAGTTCAAAAATATTTTGCAATATTTTTTTTGTATTTTTCGTGCGACAATTTTGGACTTTTTGCAGCTTGCAGGCACTATGACATAATAAAGCCAATATCGCCGTGCTAAGTTCTTTTATAGTACGTAGAATGATGTAAAGACTTCTTCAACCAAAAAGAGCCAGGACCGGTACTAATAGTTTTGCCAACACTGGAAAACCTTTGTCCATTGCCAATTCTAGAGTGTCGTCACGTCAAAGGCAGCGGTTCAAGGGCACAACAAAGGTTCCCCTCGAGCACAATCCATTGTCATTTGAGCTATTCATAGGTATGATTTGAAAATTAATTTTAGGCTAAGTGTGACTGATAGGAACTCCACTTTATTGTCATGGGGATATTAATACAAGTACAAGCGGCCATTGTGATAACAAGCGGCTCGTAAGTAGCCAAGTAAAAGTAGCTCTACCTACGTTTATGAATATTATTTTCGAAGCAGATTTTAGTTTAGCTCCTTGATACGGTAAGTGTTTCTTTCTTAGAAGCTAATACCATCCCGACAAGAGCAATTAAAGCCTAATGCTGTAGCATCAATTATTTTCTTAACGCATAAGTATCAAGAATCTTGGTAGGGCTCCAATAAACTCCTCATTTGATTTGAACTTACACGATATCGTCATTGTAGCCATTACTATTAATAACTGTTCTTGGAAATTACCCACTATCCCACTTATAAGGACCCATGTCCTGCCCCATTTTACTCTAGCTGCATGCCTTGCAATCGCCATACCCACGAAAACTCGAGATAATGCAAAATGTTGACCACTTTGCTTCTTCTCTTGCTAATAGTAATTGGGCAAGCGCTTGCGCTTGTCGTTCCATTTACTAATACCTGGTCCCAATCGACCTCTTCCGTGGCAACATTCACCAAGTGCGTTAACGGGCAATGTACCACCTCCATCCACCACTACGTCCCAATTCCCACCATCACCGTTACCCTGACTTGGTCTAGCGACTACCCCACCACCAGCACCCGTGCCGCAGACGCCGGCAAGACCGCGACTGTTTTGGTTGTAAAAACAATTCCTACCGTTACCTCTACCACGACATGGGCTTCTTCCCACGAAAGCAGCTATCTTGTCAGAGCCAGAGCCGGAAACACCGCCACTCTCGTACTCCAGAAGGTCATACCCACGGAAACAGTGATTTCAACCTGGAACAAAGACCATGAGCTGACTTCTACTATAGCCGCCAAACCTGGCGGCACTGCTACCGCGGTTGTCAACAGAATCATCCCAACGGTTACAACAACCGTGACCTGGGAGCTTCCCTACGCCAGCAGCCAAACCATCTACGCAGCAGCAGGCGAAACCGCCACCGTGGTGGTCCAAGAAACAATCCCCACAGTCACGTCGACCGAGACTTGGGAAAAGAGCTCTAGCAGCAGCTATATCATCGACGGTATCCCTGGTGGATTTGCAACCCTCGTGTTACAACAAGCTGCTCCAAGACAAACGTTTGATTGGCCGGAAAACTTCGACAAGGTCCAAACCTATCGTATTGTCAAACAAGATCAACCGAAAGTAGTACTTGACAAGCGTGCTCAACCACTTCCTAGTACAACCGTATGTGGTAGGAAGCCCACCCAAACTAGTCCTATAACTACAACAAGCTCTAAAAACGGAGGAAAACCGACGGTATGGGTTACACTACCAATGACGGCTCCTACTTGTGTATCTCCAGTGACTACAAAGGTTTGTGGAACCGACCCAACCCAGAAAAGTACCATATACACCACCGTTACTGACGGCGATGGATACAGAACTTACAGTATAATAGTTCCTCTGGCATCGCCATCTTGCCATGCACCAGTGATCACGAGTGTGTGTGGTAGTGATCCAGATCAATCTACTCCGATTTCGAATACTGTGACAGGATACGGTGGATACAGAACGGTTACCGTGATCGTTCCTCTGGCATCGCCATCTTGCCATGCACCAGTGACTACAAAGGTTTGTGGAACCGACCCAACGCAGAAAAATACCATATACACCACCGTTACTGACGGCGATGGATACAGAACTTACAGTATAATAGTTCCTCTGGCATCGCCATCTTGCCATGCACCAGTGATCACGAGTGTGTGTGGTAGTGATCCAGATCAATCTACTCCGATTTCGAATACTGTGACAGGATACGGTGGGTACAGGACGGTTACCGTGGTTGTCCCTCTGTCATTCCCTTCGTGTTATGAGCCAGCAGTGACCAGTGTATGTGGTAGTGATTCAG
>JAJMAO010000102.1:0-56023 GCA_030572575.1 Scheffersomyces insectosa
TTTTATCCTAGGATTTCCTCCACCATTCGGTATGGATTAGAGGATGATTTATATACTTTGTAGTAGATAGGTTAGACTTTAGTCGTAATACATGCCATTTCGTCAAAAAAAAAAGATTTTCTTCAAATGTGGCAGAAGGAACTCTATATTGATATATATGGCATTCTACATATCTGGGAAGGTACTAAGGTGAGCAAATGGCTTGCTGGGCTATATAAACTTCAAATTAAAGTATTTATTTAAGTTTTGTGATTCAAGTATTTTGTTAATGTACTGCAAATTTTATTAAAACATATAATTTCATTAATTTGTGAATAATCCTAAATTATTGTTACTTATCATTTGGAGGAAGACAAGAAGTCCATCAGAAGAAACTAGACACTTTGATATATGTATATGGTAAAATTTATGTCCAAAAGCGAGTTAAATCTGGGTTACTATTCCCATCCAAATACTAGCTTCAGCCAAAGTATTTCCGGTCTGAGTCCTATGAATTCCGACCTGAAACCGTAAAGAGATACCCAAGTTTACAATAGTGTTAAATCTGACTTTTGCTTAAGTTTGGACTAGATTATCTCCATTAAGTCACCCATAAAGCAATATCAGCTGAATATATCTTTCAAATCCAACCCTGTTCAAATAACTTCTATAGGTGCAAATTACTTGATATCATATCCAGAGCCACTTCCGACCCGCCAAATTTGAAAAAAATACCGGAAGTTACAGGATACCCCAGCAACCAGTCCATGTTTGTTCAATGTTGGTCTAGTGGTGTAGCGGTTATCACGTTTCGTTTACAGATTCGTATGAATAGTAAGCTCCGAAAAGGCCCCCAGTTCGATCCTGGGCTGGATCATCATTTTTTTGGTTATTCTAATATCAATTCTACTAATAGGATAATACAACGTCTTAATACCAAAAGAATTGAAAATTGTAGAATATGGCTGCATGAAATAAAGGAAGAGCATTTGAAGCTCTGAAAATTGAAAAATTGACTTATGTACTGTGTGACGCCATGTGAATGTCTTGTCCCATGTACTACAACACTTTCTACCACTAGTAATTGTAAACATATCCATCCGAAGTAAATTAAATAAATTAAATAAATACATATAAACTGCAATGCTAAGCACCTCCTAAACAGATACAAGAAGAACGCATTGTATATAATTATTTATAGTTCTATCACAACAGTATTCACAATTTTGAGCCTGCAACGAAGTTGGTACCTTGTGCGATGGACAGTTCTAAACCACCCAAAGCGACCTGAACGAAACCTTCCTCTTGCTTCGAAACCTTCAACTTTTCGAATGGGTTGATGAAAGACTTGATCTCACCCTTTTCTAAAACAACTGGAACGGAGAAGAAGTCAACGCCTCTCAAGTACTTGGCCGAGAACTCCTTTCCACCTGGGATCTCTGGCAAGTAGATGTAGGAAGAGTCTGGAATTTCACTGCTGGCACTGTGACCAGCTAAGGATGCTAACACACCTTCAGCGAATCTGTATCCAGCGTAAGCCATCGAGAGAGTAGCGGAACCAGCACCATTCTTAGCCTTGACGACTTCATCACCTCCGAATTGAACTCTGTGAATGAACTTTTCGTAGTCAGCCACACTTATCTTTGCAACCTTCGAAGCAATATCCGGAGTAACGTTGATCAAAGGAACAATGGTGTCTCCAGAGTGTCCTCCGATGACCGAAATCTTACCCTTCAAGGAGGAAGGATTCACGTTTATTAATTCTCCCAAGAAGGTCTCGGCTCTGACAGAGTCCAAGGTGGTGACACCAAACAACTTACGTGGGTTGAAAACGCCCAATTTCTTCAAGACTTCGGCAGCAATAGGAACAGTGGCGTTGACTGGGTTAGAGATGATCAAGATAGCAGCATTTGGGGCAGTTCTACCGATGTTGGCTACCAAGTCTCTGATGATAGAAGCGTTGATGTTGAACAAGTCAGCTCTGGTCATACCTGGCTTTCTTGGGACACCAGCTGGGATGATAACCAAGTCGGTTCCCTTCAAGGCATCGACAATTGCTGTCTTGTCCTCCTTGTTAGCTGGCTGGTGGCCTGTGACTACTGCGGGGGTGTTGATGTGGGACAAGTCGGCTGCGACACCCTTTGCATTAACGATATCGAATAAGGACAATTCGGACACTTGGGGGTTTAATTTCAACAACAACGACAAAGGCTGGCCGATACCACCGGCAGCACCGCAAACTGTGACTTTAACCATTGTGAAAAATTTAGGTGTATAGAGGGGATGGGTAGCTAATAGGATATTAACAATTAAAGAGTAACTCTAGCGAGAACGATAAATAGTACTACCACGAACTGGAAACAACAAAATTAGCCAGACTCAATTTGAACCTCAGAACAATTCAAGCTAATATATACACCGAAAATCGAAATTTCACGGTTCCAAACGCTCTCCGTATAACCTAATCGTGGTACTGATTGGTACATCCGGTATACCTTTAGTCACATGTCGGCTAGTGATACTGGAGATCCTCGGCGAAATCAGAAGACACGAGATGCGGAGGGGCAGATGTGCTAACAGAGAGATGGACCGAGCGGTGGGAAGGTGGGTCAGGTGACGCGGGTAGTTGCAAAAAGTGTGGGGAATGGAGGAGGTGCAAATGGGTGTGGGAAGAGAACTACGTGTGGATGTATTTGACGTGAGGTACGCGGAGGTGATGTATATGGGTAGAAATGGCCATCAAGGGAGGATAAAGGTGGAAATTGTCGTGTTTTTGCATTGTTTGCATCTGGTGACACTGTGTGGTTAGCTTAAATGAGTGTTCTATAGCGCATGAAACAACTTTTCTGTATACACTAGTATTTGCAAAATAGCTCAAATAGACGTTTCTTTCAGACTATTCGATGAGATTACGACTTATCCATACAGAAACTTTCTTGAAAATGGAGGTCGTCAATTCCGTCTCTCCCATCGACAGAGAAAGCCAGAGGTACGGTACATGCATACTGCTCCATGTACATTTAAAACGGCAAAAATAGGACAAATTTTGAAGTGGCGCTGGGTTTATTGAATATTTCGCTATATACTCTCAATGCCGCTCTAGCTTCATAAAATCACCCATTATACATGGAATACCCTCCTGTTGGTACCACTTAATAAGACAGACGGACTTCAAGTGAAGCACCACTGCCGCAGCACTCGATTACATGTTGCGGCAAGGATCTCTACTGCTCAATGTCTTGTGCCTCAAACTGCAACTCGCCGTTGGTCTGGCAATTACACGTTACTGTGCCCCGATTGCAGCTTACGCTCCAGTGACTCGTCCTCTTTTACAGCTTACACCACCCATTTCTATCATCAAAAAACAGTTTGCGATAGGCAATGATGAAAGGTGGTGGTTGCAGTGGGTTGTTTTATAATATTTCTTCAGTATATCTGTATAGGAGACAGTGGAAATTGAAATAGAAACAAGGTATAAAATTGAACATCATGTTATTTAAGCAAGTAGCGGCAGTTTTAACAGCGTTGACTGGGCTCTCTTCTGCTATCGATTGCTCAGCAAAGGAGTTAAAACCATACAACTTCGAAGCGTTCAAAGGGGTACATTCCGTGACTTCGCTCAAGGATACTCCGCCATCGCAGACCAACGTGACGTGGTATTTCGGAATCTGCGAACCAATCAAGGACGGAACCGATAACTGTCCCAAGAACTCCGATATCTGTGGTATCACGTCCATTATCTTGGATAAGGACCCAAAGAGCGCCGTTGTTTCTGAGATCGTAGGATTCAATACGAACCTCCAAAAAAGCTACAAACCATTCAATAAGGAAGGAAAGAATAAGGACGAAAGCGGAATTATCATTTCGTACACAGGCGTTAATTGGGGTGATAACCTTGTGGATGCCGAATTGAGATTCGAATGTGCACAGAAAGGCGACAAAGAAGAAACTTTGGACAAATTCAAGCTCGAGAAATGGGATGGCAGTAAGTTGGTAGCCAGTGTCAGATCGAAAGCTGCTTGTATTACTGACGATAAGGACAAGAAGAAGCCAGATGAAGGGAAAGACCCAAAGGAGCCAGAAAAGCCGGACAACGGAGAATCCTGGGGATGGTTCACTTGGATCTTCATCTTCTTAGTCTTATTTTTGAGCATTTACATCATTGGAGGAGCATGGTTCCAGTACAATAAGGGCAATGCCATCGACTTCCAGAGTGCCTTGAGAGAAGTTTTGGAGAACTTCGTGGAGTTATTGAAGGGAATTCCAAGCTTCAGTCGTGAGATCATTGAGAAATTCACTGGCCACGGCAATAGAGGTGAGTACAGCGCAGTATAATCCAAATGTCACCGTAGACATGGGTCTAAACTGATGGATATTACTGGCACGCATGGGGAGTTCTTAGATAAAGCCAGGAAAGAAGGCGATGGCTTAAGATGTTACACTACACTGTACATATTAATAGCTTATGTTGTAATTTAGATACTTCGAAGGGGTTGCGGGTTAATTTATCGAATTTTGATTCAACACTTGTAGACTCCAGAGTAACTAACGATTGCAAATTTCGGTATACTACTTGAAATACGGTCACGTGAGCATAATGTCTAAACATTTTCAAAATGTATGGTAACAGCTTGGAATAATGTTGTCTGTGATTGCTTCTCTTCGGCCTGGATTTACAGCGAAATAGAGATGATGGATGACTACCTAGATTTAAGAATAGACTCTCTCCAAAGTTCAACTTTCAGCAAGTTTCAGTGTTTTCTGTCCAGTGTCTATCAGTTTACCACTTATTTACTCTCTCTGTAAGCATCGCTACCACCCACCATAGTTAACGCTGGCAAGAGTCAATTTTTCAGTACGCTGAGAGTAGGAGAGTAAATGATATGAGAGAAGGCCACTTAGCATTATACCAGAAACGGATTAAATTAAAAGTCTTTGAAGTCCTATATCAGCCCAATTCCATGGACAACCAACATCCACCCATACACTCACCACAATCTCTAAGATAAACCACCCATTAGACCATCTACCTCTACTCACTTGCCCCCACAGCCAGAGTCATTTATCAACCATCAAAGTCACGTGACATTAGATCTTCAAATTTTCCAGAATGACGGAATCCTTTGATGAATAAAGCTATGTTTAACAGTAGTCTTTCTGGTGAATTCGTTTCCATTGTTCTCTCAGTAACACCCTCAAGAATGTCGACCATCAAGGAGAAGATCCAAGCGTTGAAACCGAATCAGAAGTTCATCTCGTTCGAGTTTTTCCCGCCCAAAACCGACCTGGGTTTCAGGAATCTCTTAGCCAGATTGAACAGAATGCTGGCTATGAATCCATTATTCATCACGGTGACTTGGGGTGCCGGAGGATCTACAAGCGAAAAGTCCTTGGACTTGGCCGGAACTTGCCAAAACGACTTGGGCTTGACAACGGTCTTGCACTTGACTTGTACCAACACTAACAAAGAAATCATCGATGATGCATTGAAGAAAGCCAAGGAGAACGGAATACGAAACATTTTGGCATTGAGAGGAGATCCTCCAAGAGCCGAGGAATACTGGACGCCAAACTGCGATTTCAACTCCGCCGTAGATTTGGTGAAATACATCAAAGAACAGTACAAAGACTACTTCTGTATCGGTGTAGCTGGATACCCAGAAGGACATGTAGACGGAGCGGACTCATTGGGCCAAAACCCAGAAAAGGACATTCCATATTTGGTGGAGAAGGTAGAGGCAGGGGCCGATTTCATAATCACCCAGTTATTCTACGATGTGGAGAAATTCATCACTTACCATAAGCTCTTGAAGAGTGTACCTGAATTGAAGAACACCACCTTGATTCCTGGTTTAATGCCGATTACAACTTATAAGGTTTTCACCAGAGCTAGTAAATTATCGCATGCATCGATCCCAAAAGCCATATCGAGCAAGCTCGAAGCATCCATCGGAAACGACGATGCTATCAAGAGCATTGGTGTGGATATAATGAAGGATATCATCGAGAGGCTTACCTCAGAAACCGATATAAAGGGTTTCCACTTCTACTGCTTAAACTTGGAGAAAGCCGTAGCATCGGTGATAAACCGCTCCGAGATTTTACAAACATACTTGGAAAATTCTCCTTCCAGTGAAAGTGACTCAAATGACGACGCCGTAGCCTCCTCCGACGAGGAAGACAAGAAGATTATTCCTAAACTAAGCAAGCGAAGAAAATCCTCGATTTTAAATGAAAACGGGTTGTCCGAGAGCTCTTTGGCTCTTTCAGCACAAAGATCATTGGTAGGAAAGGCACTTATGAATGATAAAAAAGTTCTTGTAGACATAAGTACCGGTAAGGGAGCATTAGGAAAGGACGCCACATGGGATGATTTCCCTAACGGTCGTTTTGGTGACTCCAACTCGCCAGCGTATGGTGAAATTGATGGTTATGGACCTAACTTGAAAGTGAACTCGCCGGAAGAGGCTATTAAGAAGTGGGGCACACCAGAAACCACAAAAGACATCACAAATATATTCATTGACTACCTTTCTGGAAAGATAGATGTTTTACCATGGACCGATAGTGCTTTATCGGCTGAAACTGGGTTGATCCAAGAGGAATTGTTCGATTTGAACTACAAGGGATGGTTCTCCTTGGCTTCTCAGCCAGCTACTAACGGTTGCAAGTCAACAGATAGAATATTCGGATGGGGACCTAAGAATGGTGTGGTATACCAAAAGGGATTTGTCGAGATATTTGTTCCAAGGGATCAATGGGAGAACGAGTTATATCCTCAATTGAAGGAGAAATTCGACGAGAAGTTGATCACTTACTATGCTGGTGACGCCAAGGGTACGATAACTTCCAATCTCAGTGTTGGTGCTAATTCTCACAACAGTAAGAATGCGATTACCTGGGGTGTGTTTCCACTGAAGGAAGTGTTGCAGCCCACTATCATCGACTTCGAGTCGTTCAAGGCATGGAACGAGGAAGCATTCCTCTTGTGGGTGGAATGGGCTAGATGCTACAAGAAGAACACCAAGAGTTTCGAATTGCTCAACTCGATCTACAACAACTACGTATTGGTGAGTTTGATCCACCACGATTTCAACGATGAGAATGCTTTATGGAGGGAATTGCTAGGCGAATAACTACTGGCACGGTGGAAACTTTGATTGTATGAGAACTTTGAGGTACTGAGATCCCTAGTTTCATTTTTTACGATGTTTCTGCCGGCCACACATCATGCAACTTAGTTTACGATAAGCAAATTAAGACAGAGTATCACACATCAGCGATATAGCCATTGATGTTACAGTTGTAGTGACAAATATGTGAGTATTGTTAGACATATGGTTGTCTTAAAATGGACATTTGGTCGCCTTATAATGGTTCCATGGGAAATGGCATCGCCGTCTCATGTACTACCTCTACTGATTGAAATAGATTTGCAGCAAGATGTTATAGCTCTTTATTATAATTCAGGTGTTCTCTTCAAGTTACCGATTCTCTTTATATGACCATAGACAATATCAATAGATACTATCAATTAATAGTAGAACTTTCACAATTATTCATTCGCAGGCTGGTTTTCTGTACTGCTCAAATGGTTCTTCAATTACCGTCCTTCAATTCCATGTCCAAGATGTCAATGTACTTGTTCACGATACCATTATTCAATTGAGCAACCAATTCAGACTCGGACTCATCGATTCCTAAGTAGTTACATTGCCTATTCCTGAGTAGTATGACTCCATTCTGGACAAGGCAGCCCAGCTTGACGATTAACCGACCACCGAGCCGTATGGGCAATGGCGTTCCAGTGTTCTGTGAAGAGGCATTTCTAAGGAAACCTAGAGGTTCTAGTTCGTAGCCATAACAGTAGTTGTTATGAGAATCCCGTAAAAGTAGCTTGAAGACGTCGTAGACACTGGCTACAGGCGAAGAATCATCACTCATGTCCACTTCTCTGACTATTTTATTCAGTTTGTTCAACCTGTCCGCAGCGACGTTGTTGGGATCGTTATACTCTATCCAATCGTCCTTCTGGTTGAGGCGAGATTTGGATATGTTGGCGATGTGAATGATATGGAAGAGAACCGGGGTTGAAGTGTGGGAAGACGTGGCCGATTTGTAGTTGGCGGCGACAAAGCTGGCCAGAGACGCTATTGAGAGCTCTGACATGGTGTCGATGTGACTATCTGCTTATCTTATATTTAGCGCCAAAGAAGTATTTGGCAACCGTGAATAGGTCTTCTGTGATAAGAAACAAAGCTACGCGATTGCAAAACTCAACGTAATAAGAAGCAACGCTATGCGATTGCAAAACTAATTCAATGTGATAAGAAACAACTTTCTACGATTATCAACAGTCTATGCGAAACGACTCACCAACACAATACCAATTGAACAACGACTGTCTCAATACACACAACCAACTGTGTTTCCAACTATCACCAGAAAAAACGTCGTCAAACAAACAACAAACAGTTGCTATTAGAAAAATAAAAACGAGATCAGATCAAAAGAACTTTTTATTTCACAACCGTTTTTTTCTGCTACCAACGCGATCTGTGAGAGCAGGGTGAGAAGTCAGGAAGTCAAGTGATCTGAGCTGAGAGAATCGATTTGCCATTGAATAGTTCAATTGGGTTTGCTCATTGCGTTGTTCTTGTTTGTTTTATTTGTTCTCTTCGTTGGTATTAATAGCGTTCTCTGCCTCCAGCATCCATGTCATCTTTATTCGTCAATGAGGATGACATAGAGACAAACCCAGAAACCGCCAGCAACCTTCCCGTGGACCCTGTTCGCCATCACCAACACGAAGAGCATCTACTGCAAAGGCCCTCTGTTGGCTACAATGAAGACGATGGTCCACAGTTGAGAACAACCATCCCGGTGCGGTTCGAGGAACCAGACGTGGTTCCAATCTACCCGTCACGCCAAGTCAATTGTACGCTTCCATTGAAGTACCAGCAGGAGATCGTGGAGGAGATGCTCACCAAAGACGCGTTGTTGATCCTTGGAAGAGGACTTGGTTGGGACTTGATCTCAGCCAACTTGCTCCATGCATTGAGCTCTCCATCAGTGACGTTGCAGCATGGCAATAACCACAGCGTAGAGAAGCGCAGTTTGGTGTTCGTGTTGAATGCTCGAGATGACGAAGTGCTACGGTTACAGGAAGAACTTTCGGACTTGCAATGGGTCGATGATGAAGAAGAATCACCATTTGTCGTCATCACAGGTGAATCGGTCACATCGAGAAAGAATACCTACATGAACGGTGGTATCATATCGATTACACCAAGAGTGTTGGTGGTAGACTTGTTGTCTGGAGTAATATCACCAAATGACATCACCGGATTGTACATCTTGCACGCCGAGAGAATCAAAGAAACATCCAATGACTCGTTCATTATCAACTTATACAGAGACGAGAACGACTGGGGGTTCATAAAGGCTGTTTCCGATGAACCAGAGTCCTTCGGAGGGTTCACTCCATTGGCCACCAAGTTGAAGATCCTTAGATTATCGGAGGTGATGCTATGGCCTCGATTCCATGTTGAGGTTTCGTCATCCTTGAGCTTTAGAAGCAAACGGAGAGAAGGCGAAGCAAGGCGATTCGTAACTGAAATCAATACAAAACTATCCTACAAGATGAATAAGATACAATCCGCTATTCTTTCATGTATCCAGGCTTGTTTGAACGAATTGAGAAGACATAATGCTGATCTTTCTACAGAATATTGGGATATGGAGAACGTTCATGATCCTGATTTCGTCAGACGAATCAGAATATCCGTCGACTCACAATGGCACAGATTGACATATACTTCAAAACAATTAGTCTTCGACTTGGGCACCTTAACCGATCTCTTGAAGTCCTTGATTACATTGGATTCGGTGAGCTTCTACCAAATAGTGCAAGGAATTGTCGATCTGAATGTCAAACGAATGACCACTGGACTGGCCAATGTCTCTATGAGTCCATGGTTGAATTTGGATGAATCTAATACGATTATTTCGTACGCAAAGGAACGAGCTCTTGCTAAGTATAAGTCAGGAACTGATAACGAAGAGTACCTCTTAGAGGAGTTGCCCAAATGGGGCCAATTGGGATTGTTACTTGATGACATATTTCACGAAAAGTCTGTGTCATCAGACAACCAAGGCCCGATATTAATCATGTGCTCCAGTTCAAAAGTAGTTGATCAGTTAAGCCGTTTGATAGAAACGATGAAGCAGATCAATGTCAGTGGAAAGAAGCATTTCAGTTGCAGAAAGTATATGGTACAGAAACTTCATGATTATCTTTCTTGGAAAGAAGTGAATACTTTGGTGAAGGAGATCACGACAGAACTAAACAAACCAGAAGAGGACGAAGAAGAGGAATCACAGGAAAGTTCAGTCCACACATCGAAGTCGTTTTCTAGAAATGGTCAGCCTACCAGTAAGAGAAGAAGAACAAGAGGTGCGTCTGCCACTGCCAGAGTGGCCAAATTATACTCAGGCGAGAATAAAGAAGCTGCTGATGTCGACAATGAAACATTAAGAAAAATGGACGAAGATCTACTCAGTGAGGAGTCTGATGAAGAAGAGGAAGTTGAGGAGTTGGATACCGGTGGATTCTTCGTAGACGACACAGACGAAAAAGATAAGATTCTATTTGAGCATATCAGTAAAGAAGACCAAATCATAATTCAATCGTATAACGAACGTACCAATGATGCATTGTTACAAGAGTTATCGCCCTCTTACATTATCATGTACGAGCCCAATTTGTCCTTTATACGGCGTGTTGAAATATTTCAGGCAATTAACAAAGACAACCCAGCAAAGACGTACTTCATGTACTACGGGAATTCGGTAGAGGAGCAAAAGCACTTACTTCGGATCAAAAAAGAGAAAGAAGCATTTACAAAGCTCATTAGGGAAAAGGCGTCATTGAGTAAGCATTTCGAAACCAGCGAGGATAACTATAAGTTCCAGCTCCAGAGAAACAAAGTGGTAAACACTAGAATTGCTGGTGGAGCCAACTTCAGGACTGGGGAAGACGAGTTGCGAGTAGTGGTAGATGTCAGAGAATTCCGTTCTTCACTACCAAATTTGTTGTATAGAATTGGAATCAAGGTTATCCCTTGCATGATCACCGTCGGTGATTATATCGTATCGCCAAAGATTTGTGTTGAAAGAAAATCGATTCCTGATTTGATTTCCAGTTTCAAGAGTGGTAGATTGTACCATCAATGTGAGCAAATGTTTCGACACTACGAATTACCCACACTTTTGATCGAATTTGACGAGGATAAGTCATTTTCGCTCACACCCATGGCAGAGTCCAAGTTTCTTAGAGTGAATCCTCTCAACCCCACTGTCAATCAGGCATTACAACAGAACCTACAGGCAAAGCTTATGCTGTTGTTGCTTTCGTTTCCCAAATTGAAGATTATATGGTCATCTTCGCCATATGAGACAGCACAGATTTTTATGGAATTAAAATCCAACCAAGAGGAGCCGGATGTGGGACTCGCCATGGACAAGGGTGTTAACAAGGAAGTTGTCACCGAAGACGGAGGTGCCCCGATTTTCAATGACGATCCGATTGACTTCATTCAAAACATCCCGGGAATCAATAACGTCAATTACCACACGGTAATCCAGAAGGTGAGAAGCATCGAGGACTTGGTACAGTTATCCAAGGGTCAGTTTGAGAGATTACTTGGACAGGAAAACGGCCGGAAGGCGTATTACTTCATCAACCGTAAAATTAGATAGGAATGTATAGAATAGTAATGAAAACAGTAATGAAACCAACAGTATCGAATTTCTCCTGAGCCCCATTCCAGGCCCCAACTAGCAACGCAGACACCACAGCTGGTTACACATCTTCGATTCCAGCTTCGATTCCACACCGCAATCCAGGCAGCGGACCAAGTCTCCCATTACCCATTTCTCACTCCCCCACCAATCGTCAATTGCTGCTAAAAAAAAGCACCGAACATTTTTGGCTGCGGCTCGCTAATTGGTTTTGTTTACAAAATGCGTGGTTTGGGAAATTTTGCTACCATTTGGAATTAGGGCGCAAAATTGTAATGACTACGGGACAAGTACAATGGGGTCAGATATGAAATTACAATCAGGAGAGATGGGGACAGGAAATATAAAGAGAATGGCAAATCTTGGATTCGACGGTAAGGTGAAAGTAGAGAAGCGGGCAATGAAGACGAGGCAGTACAGCAGTGGTAGCAGCTACCAGCACCATAAGCAGAACTTGGAGTTCAAATACCTCTATTTCAGAATACAGAAGTTGATTAACAAAAAGGTGATATTGAGTCTCAAATATGAACAGTTGAAAACTCCCGAAATCCATTCCACACTCATCAAACCAATAACTGATACGATTATCAAGATATCAGACCACAAGCTACTCATCTCCAAACTAAATCGATACGACTACCCCAGGTATGGCGAAGAACAAAAGCTCTCCAGCAATGTGATATTCATTCTCCTTCTACTTCGGCATGAGTACTTGATTCAGTCTGAAAACAACTTGATCTTGTTCGATCTTTTGAATACCAAAGCCAACTTATGTGAGTTACTAGCCGTTCGAATGTTAAGAGAATACAAGTCATACGGTAGAATCTCGCTTTTATTCATCAAACCCCTAAAAACACAAACATTCAATACCTTGGAGTTAGCCGTCCTTTCTAACTCCAAAAAGTTCTTATCACAGCCCATAATAGTCCGAATACTCGACCGCTTCTACAATGGAGAGTTGGTCAGGGATACATATAATCAGTCAAAGGAGGATGATGAACAGGGACTAATAAGCCATGATATATCCAACTACCGATTCAACAAAATATCGTTTAAGAATACTATATATCGTTCAAATACGGTACCGAAGTATCAATCATTGGTTATCAACTTAAAGATAATGATCTTTTTGACGATGTATTTCATAATTATTTTGAATAAGAAGAGTAACAAATTCAGCTACTATTCTCATTTGGTCATTGAAACCATATTCTGGCTCATGGGTTTGAACATGAATGTGGAGTTCATAATGAAGATAACTAAGATAGAAATGAGGTTTTTCAGAATGATAATATGGAATCATATAGATTTCATTCTTATAGCATTAGTCGACACATCATTCATATTGAAGATTGCAAATCTGCAATATTACCCTGACCTTTTCAGTTTGATATCCATTGTCCTTCTTCCCCGTATCCTTTCAATGCTCAACAACTATCGATTCTTCAATTTGATATTTGTTTCTTTCTATCGTATGATGTGGAACTTAATGGGTTTACTCTGCTTTTTCACGTCTTTGATAAGTGGGTTTTACTTCACGTTTGTTTCATTATCCAAGGACAGATCAAACTATGAGATCATGTTCGATATGGTTAAAATCTTCTTTGGGTTTACTCCTTCTGTTTGGAATAACTGGGACAATTACAACACACTCGGAAACATAATACAGATGGCATACCTTTTCTTAATTCAATTCTTTATTGGTACTGTCATGGCAATTGTTTTGAGTGGAGTGTTTTCAAAGGTGAATAATCAGAATCAAGAAGAATTTGACTACTTCAAAGCCGCGAATCTTATTCTTTACTTTAAGCTGGCCCAGATGAACAACAACAATACCATATCAACAAAGGCAATGAATTTGCTTAGGTTACCTATAATCGTCTTGATATTCATATACGAATTGATAATGAGCCAATTCTACAGCCCTAAAACAGAATCTCCAAATGATCTCAAATTCTTTACTTTCATGAGTAGGGAGGATTACGACCAAGAGGTTATTGATTTAATGAACGAGGAGGGCGAAGGAGACAGCTTAATGATTCTGAAGTCACGTAATGTGTCTCTTTTCAGACAACCTTACGGAAGAAGATACAGTCAGATCAAAGCCACTCCAGCTTTGAACCAAGTGCAATCAATCAGTACTTTGGGAGGCAACTTCAGAAGTGCATCCACTGACTCTCAGTTTATTGATGAGATATTGAATAAGAAATACGGTAAGAAATCAATAGCCTTAGAGAAAGTGAAGACCAATAACAGTGAAATAAGGTTCTTGAATTCCCCGGTCAATAGGGCCTTCATAAAACCAAATAACAAAAACACGAGAAGTCACGAAATTTTGTCGAAGTTGAGAAACTTAGAGGACATGTTGGCCAAGCACCAAGAGACGAGTAATACAGCGGTCATAGATGAACTGGATAGTGATGACACCGAGTCAGTGATTCTCCGGCCAAACATCAACGACCCAATTTACAATATTGCTGAGGCATCTTTGGATGATATCGACCTGATAAGTTCCGAAATCGATTACTTCGAGGATGAACTTAAACCTGAGTTGATGGTACAAGAGGATGGATCTGAAGGCGACAACGAGGAGGAAGACGATGATGTAGACACGTTAAGTGAAGTAGTTTATGAATCCGATGATACATTTTAAGCTGCAAAAAGTGCAGAGAGGGACTCTGGCATGCATATAAGGGCATATACATTAGCATAATAAAGAATAGAGGTATCTAGCCATTGGATGTAATTTGCATGGCAAAGCGTAGAAGAAGAATAGAAGAAATTGCTGCAAAAATACCAAAGCAGCCTCCGCCACAATACTGCGGTGGGAGATTAAGACGTCAACTTCTTGTAGCCACTTCAGAACGGCCCTAGTCAAGCCCATGACAAATTGGCCGTGTTCTATTTGGCTGAAAATTCCGTCGCATAGTTAAGCGATGAACCATTTCCGAGCACGAAGACCGTCCCAATCCGGCAACCAAGACCATGTCATATTAGTTATTCTCACACGCTTATTGGGTACTTCATACATAGATAATATTCACAGTACAAAATGCGATCAGGATTTCTTTTTTGGGAGCAGACCGGAACAATCACAGGACAAAGACGTCCAACTCGAAGAGATTGCCAGGTCTTATGCGCTGAATACCAACTCCACCGCCCCAGCAAAGCGCCAATGCCAATCCCAACGCTCTGGGGGCTAACACCCAAGAATCGCCATGCAAATCGGGCTTGAATTGCCCATTTCCTGGTCCTTCCACTCAGCCTTTCTCACACTCGTTTGTGTCGCAACGAGAGGAGAAAATCGGAACTGTCACATGAAGAATTACAATTATTAGACATTACAATGGTGCAGCGTGCTAGTGGTAGGAACCATGTATAATGTACATCTGTACGTCTTCCTGTGATATTGAAGCAGGAGCGAAAAAATTATATATACTTCGACATATATATATATATATATGTAGATCTATGGATACTTTTCTGTGAATTTATACGATCACAATTTGCGATTGATTTTCGTAAGCTATCCGATCTCGTATAGAAAACCCTATCATAGATACCGAAAAGTTGTATTTAGCATTGCACTACATCTTTCACTTATACATCGACTATTACTACTATTCCCATTGACACTCCTATTGCATTACATTTCGTCATTAAATCCTGGTTTACTCCTATACTGGTTCATAATTTTCCTCGTCTACTAAAAGTAAAATTTTCAGACCATCTTGCTGAACGTCATAATTCCGCCAAAAGTTAGCCAACTTCATACATATACACCAACAAGCTAATATCACAAAATGCCCCACAATATTATAACCTCTGGCACCCCAGGAGCCCATAACCACGTTCAAATCGGAAGCAGGAAATCCAAGCTTGCCGTAGTACAGTCAGAAATCGTGAAAGCTGAGATCGAAACAGCTTTCCCAAACCTTAACTGCTCTATACTAGCTCTCAGCACACTTGGTGACAAAATTCAGACAAAACCATTATATTCCTTCGGAGGAAAGAGTCTTTGGACGAAAGAATTGGAAATCTTATTATTAGAGAAAGTCGAAGAATTCCCAAAATTGGACTTAATTGTTCATTGTTTGAAGGACATGCCAACGAACTTACCTGAAGAATTTGAGTTGGGATGTGTGTTGAAGAGAGAAGATCCTCGTGATGCCTTGGTAATGAGGGCTGGATCTTCATACAAGAAGTTAGATGATTTACCAGCAGGTTCTGTTGTTGGAACGTCATCTGTCAGAAGATCTTCCCAGTTACTTAAAAACTACCCACATTTGAAGTTCGATTCTATCAGAGGTAATGTTCAAACTAGATTGAGCAAGCTCGATGACAAAAATGGGCCATTTGAGTGTATTATTTTAGCCCTGGCTGGTCTTCTCAGATTGGGCATGGGAGAAAGAATTACTCAATACTTAGATGCTCCTCAAATGTACTACGCAGTGGGTCAGGGAGCATTGGGTATTGAAATCAGAAAAGGAGACACCAAAATTAAGAACGTTTTGTCTAAAATCGATCATTTCCCATCGACTGTTCGTTGTTACGCAGAGAGATCATTAATGAGATACTTAGAAGGTGGATGTTCTGTTCCAATTGGAGTCCATACCACGTATGATGAAAGCAGCAAAATATTAAAATTCGAAGGAATAATCGTCAGTCCAGACGGAATAAAATTCGTAGAGGATGTGGTCGAGGGTACTGTTGAGACATTGGAAGAGGCAGAAGCCTTGGGAATACAATTGGGAGACAGGTTAATCGCCAAGGGAGCAAAGGAGATTTTGGAAAGCATTGATTTTACTAGAATCAACGAGCCACCATCAGGAATAAACTCCCCTTCCCCATCAATCACTTCGGAAAACTGTATACTGAGCATGAAATGCACTGGTGGAATGACTAACCTTGTATATATTAGCCACTAAAGCCTTAATAAATGATGAACTACGCACGAAATCAGACACGAACCATAGAGTACTTACATTAAAATGAACGTATGACTACGGAAATAATAGAAGCAGTCTATAAGATTGAACTGTAGAAATGACATCTCAGTGGAGGTATCTTTTAGAACTTAAAAGGCACTTATCATAAAGAGCCTACATCGTATTCTGCTAATAAAGGACCATTTGAAAACTTTAAGGCAAAAATCCCGAGGAAACTACACCTTAGGATATACAGAAGCTAACATCAATGGCGAGAGAGAGTATCTAGACACCACCATTATTCCAAGCACTGAACCATCATTTACCATTTAACTGCAAAATCGTGATGTGCATACAACACACCATATTTGGTGCCAAATTCGCCTCTTGATGTGTCGCTAACAGAGAATGGGTAAAAAAGACTACAGTTCCTACAGCATGCGGGGAGTCATCCTTGGCAAATATGACGAGAACCGGTATCTTTCTAAGCAAAGATGGAAATTCAGGGGCATTTAAAGGGGTGAGGGTATCAGCATCTGGGCTTCTGACAAACAAATTGTCCGAGTCTAGATGGATAATATAATTGTCGCACAGTTAAGATGATCCGAAGATCGGTGATGGAGATGATTTCCAAACGACCTGCAGAGGGGATACCGCCTAACAATCGCTTGCATTGGTAATAGCGTAGAGACCATAGAGTATAAAGAGAGACGGCGACGGAAGGGTGCTGTTATGAACTATGGAAATCCAATTGCAATTGGACTGCTAGGAAAAGATTTGTAGTACGAATAAGAAGGTAAAATAGTCACTTCTCTTCTAAATGGTGAGAGGCTTTCAAGTCAAATTTAATTGTAGACATTATCTGCGGCCACAGAGCTCATGGACCGCGTATGAGTAATGACATTGAAGTCCAGATTGCAACCGGGTCTTAGCCACTTCTAGAGCTGACATTCGCGGCTACGACGTCAGAGTCCATGAAAGTCCGAGTCCCCCACTTGCAAGCCGTGGCTATCTTCAGCATTGTCTCTGATATATCTCGCAGACAGGTGTCATGCCCCAGGAATGTTTTGCCTAATCGGGCCATCCGAAGAGTATTACTTATTCTCACACGCTTATTGGACTCTCTGGCCATACCAGCTACCAATTTCACTGGCTCTGTTTGTGATCACATGATCTCAGTTTTGATAGAGGAGCCGCTCGGTATCTTCACAGGCGATAGACGGAAATAGCCATTAATGCCCAAGAACACTACACTAAAATCTGGGAAAAAGGCCCGTAAAATCCAGACACATACCAGGTCCGCCAATACCCAGTTCTAGCCCTTAATCTCGAAATTCCCGTCAAAAACAACCCCATTTTGCCCATCCTACTCCACGTAATCTAGTCACAAGCCCATCTCGCTTTGTGTCACAATGTGCTGAAAAAATTGAAAAAGCCTTTTGAATAATTTGGGCCAGAGTTAGGGACTGTCTTTACATGGATATTCTGTTGGCTTGTGAACGAAGAAGATAGCTGGATATATATATATAATCGTCCCGAAGGTACTTACAAACCGCTGGGAATTTTTTTTAAATTTTCTTCGTTTTTGCTGACGTTATTGACTGGAGTGAACAGTCGAAGCACAATTGCTAGAATTGATTGACGAGAGATCATACTACGAAAAGAGCGGAATTTGGTCATCAGAACAGTCCCAAGACAAGGCCTACCATTCCTACGATAACTGCTAAACTTCTTCTCGATAATTTTAATATTCTCAGGACTTCAGATCATATACTAGACATTACTGTACTTGTTTTCTTTAAAAAGAGCCAAAATAATATATTTGGTCGTCTATCTTGCATTTATACATCTACTGAAATACAAACCATATACAAGGAATATGCCTCATAATACCATGACCTCCGACATAGAAGAAAACAAGAACCATGTCCAAATCGGAGGCAGAAAATCCAAGCTTGCTGTGGTCCAGTCGGAAATAGTGAAGGCTGAGATCGAATCAGCATTCCCACAGCTTAAATGTTCCATACTAGCCCTTAGCACTCTTGGAGATAAAATTCAATCAAAACCATTATATTCATTTGGAGGAAAGAGTCTCTGGACCAAAGAGTTAGAAATATTGCTCTTAGACCTGATAGAAGAGTTTCCTAAATTGGACTTGATTGTTCATTCATTGAAGGACATGCCAACGAACTTACCTGAAGAATTTGAGTTGGGATGTGTGTTGAAGAGAGAAGATCCTCGAGATGCCTTGGTAATGAGGGCTGGATCTTCATACAAGAAGTTAGAAGATTTACCAGCAGGATCCGTTGTTGGAACTTCGTCGATTAGAAGATCATCTCAGTTGATCAAGAATTACCCACATTTGAAGTTCGACTCTATCAGAGGAAACGTTCAAACTAGATTGGGAAAATTGGACGATATTGAACTGCAATTTGAATGCATTATTTTAGCCCTGGCTGGACTTATCAGGTTAGGCTTAGGAGATAGAGTGACAGAATACTTGAATGCTCCTCATATGTACTATGCTGTCGGACAAGGAGCGTTAGGTATCGAAATTAGAAAGGGAGATACCAAAATGAAGAGTATCTTGTCTAAGATTGAACACTTTCCATCAAGTCTTTGTTGTTACGCCGAAAGATCATTAATGAGATACTTAGAAGGTGGATGCTCTGTTCCAATCGGGGTCCATACCACCTATGATGAAAGCAGTAAAGTATTGAAATTCGAAGGAATAATCGTCAGTCCAGACGGAATAAAATTCGTAGAGGATGTGGTCGAGGGTACTGTTGAGACATTGGAAGAGGCAGAAGCTTTGGGAATACAATTGGGAGACAGATTGATAGCCAAGGGAGCAAAGGAGATTTTGGAAAGCATTGATTTCAACAGAATCAACCAACCACCAACCAGCATTAACACACCAACTCCATCCATTACTCCTTCCGTGAACTAGAATACAAGACTAACATTAATACAAACTCAACCACGCATATCTTAGTTCTGTTCATGGTAATAGCTATCCATATGTATATCTAAATACTTGATGCTATTTGTTGAATACAGTAGCACGACAACAAGAAACGACAATACGAACTGCTTTTTTAACGCAAAAGCTTCTATTTATAACCATAGATGATTACACACTAACCATCCGAATAAGAAACACATCTGTATGACCGTAGTGTAGGAAATTGATGCAAAAAGGTAAATATATAGAGAATAAGACGGTATATATCACGTGATTAAATTCAATCTTGGAAATGTACAGGACAGTTATCATTTGGGTGCAACAAGTTTCAATTGGAGGGAGTTAGGACTGAGTGATATAATTGCTATAACGATAGAAGAAGCATGGATAAGTGTCACATAGCGCATGAACATAGGTATCAACAATGTGTATTTTTTTTTTTGGATATTTTCACGTGAAAAATGGTAATCGCCGTTTGTCGTATTAAACGGGACCCATAATCATCCATGTAACTCAAGAGAATTCTGATAGTGAAATAAAAAATACGCCAACACTATTAAGAAATTTGTGAATCTGAGCGGAATTGAAATAATCAGCCAATAGTTGCTCAATAATATAATGATTTGCGTAAATTCGCCCCCCTAGCGAAGACAATCTTACATCTGAGCTCGCAAGACTATCTGAAGATTACCGCTAATCAACACTATCATACGACACCGATTGTTCCTATCCCCGTAGAAGCTGCTAGATGCTTTGTTTCTCGAGATAATTAAAATAAATTCGTAAGCCCGTGGTTGTTTCCGTATCAAGAACAGACAGAATCGATAATCAATTATGGAACCCATAAAATATGTACCCAACAACCGATCAGAGCGTATGAAAATCACCGAAAATCCGGGGAACTCTCATGGCTCCGAGCTTCGGAGCTGGGGATGTTATAATAATTTCAAAAACTCCGAAGGAGATTAGGAATTCGCTAAGACTCCACAAAATTAAAAAAAAAACAAGAAAAAAACGAACTTGATGAACTAGTGGGGCACTGGGGTAGCTGTGATCTACTTGTAGCCGACATTACCATGGGTCTAGCTGATCATATGACGTCCCTCGCTTCAAGCGTGCTAGATTCGAACTGGTGCCACATGGACAATTACGTCAATTGCGAGTAACGAATAAAACATGAAACTGGCGTCGGAGTTCGACGGAAAATGAAATAGGCATTTTTTATGTCTGCCGAGCTTGGTTAATAACCAATGGCCCACCGTACATTGTTCATTCCAGCTATTATCCAGGTTTCGATTGGCATTCAAGACATTTTCTTCCCAAATAGACAACCACCATGCACAAGTATGCGAGAAGTATCCTTCGAATTACTCAACGGTCGGACTTAACTCTGCTACCAGCCCAGACAACAGCTAATCCCATTCCCTTACGGCCCATAATCATCATCTGATTGCACCAGAAAGGTTAACACATTAATGCAAAAACATACGAACTTCCACTTTGTGCTGCGCCAAAATATTATTATCACTTGCAAGTATTATCACCCTTATTAATTAAAGCCCTGGCCCACCGTATGGATGCTAAGAAATGGTACGATCCACCGCCGAGAAACCTTGGAATTTGTGGGGTATCGGAGTTCAAACAATGACCGTTGGTCGTGACTAGATCCCGAACTCCGAAAAGAAAAAAAAGGCGTAATCACTGCTTAGGAAATACATGGAAAAGTCCGGGGGATGATCAAAACTGTAATTGAGAGCGAAAAAGGCTGCTAGCGCTAAAAATCACAGAACTTTACGGTGCGAGAGTCCGGCGTGTGCGCACCGACAGTGTCCTTTTTTGTCATAATTTGTGGGGTTGCTGGGAAAACATTTGGGTGCGCGAACGAGGAACGAGCACAGCTGGTGAGAACTGGTGGCGCGCACCAAGCAGGCATCAGAAGAGCTTGAAAGCAGCAATTGGCACGGGACGATGCCACTGCAAGCCGTCAGATAGCCTACATCACAATGGGCTTCGATCTGGCTTCACAAGCGACCACAAACCTCGCTATTGATGTCAATAAAGGTACGTTAATTCAGACACCCAATCCGGTGTGGGTGGGGTAATGCACACATCACGAGTGCCAAAAAATCATCAATCTGTGTCGGATTTGGTGCCAACAATTTATCGTTTGCCAATTTTCGCTGACTTTTGTGTTGAATTGTGTCCGATACCCGCTAAGTGTGCATTCTTTCGCCGTCTCGATTCGATTTTCAGTTTCAGACGGTGGGCAATGGTTCCCGGAGTGGGTTTTAAGCCTTACCGGTGGGAGCTTTGGCCACAGTAAATGCATCAGGGCAACTCCGTGAAGTCGCTGCGGAACTCGCTCCATGAAACAGGGGCACTTGAAACGAAAGGGCCAATTCTTGTCTAACCACCGCCATAACCACCCTAACAATGCAGAATAAATTCAATTGAACCTCTCCAATTCCTCTGTAGCACTCCTGTAAAAGCCACCGTCGTACCCGACACGGTTCGTTTACGGTGTATTCGTTGACCAATATCCACAACCATCCACAAACTCCAAGCGAGCCAACATTTTGAGCATTCGAGCGGTTCGATGTTTTTTGGCCTTTTTCTGCCTACCGGTGCGTTTTGTGGACTTTGTGGACGGTGGATTGAGGTGAATTTATTCACTGGGGGAGCCAACATGGACCATTGTGTGCCATGAGCAGAGTCGATTTCAGTGTGCTGTGCCTCTTCACGCCGTGCTTTTCGGCCACGTATAAATACATACATCTTCTACGATGCAACTAAATCTGTCTCTACATTAAATCACATCGGCCTCTCTGCCTCTAACAGTCTCACGCTACGCAACGAGCTCCAAACTCCGGTCAAGACTTTTTCTCTTACCCTTTCTCGTTCCCGATCCCGTCATTATTTTCCACCGCTGTGCAACTCCAGTGCAACCCTACCGCTACTCTCCCACTCACACCACCGCCGTTATTTTCTACCCAACCCTCGCTCTCTGCAGACACAGTTTTTTTTCTGTGTCGGTCCCCAAACAAAAACTATAAATACAACCCGATTCCCCAGAAAAACTCCGACACTTTTCTCGGTGAGCTCATCAACCGTTGAACCACTTGACCAGAAAGGCCCAGTTTCATTGCATTGTCCAAGGCCCACGCTAGTAGTTGCTGTGTGTCATTGTAGGAACACCCGTCGAGTGCCAATTGCCCTTTTTTGCCCGAGTTCTAGCGATTTTTCAGAGCGTCATCTAGTGGTATAGCACCGTTTATCTAAAAACCACGGTTCCAGTCCCCAGTAAGTACGCCAAAAACCCCATCTCAACAGCCACATACTCGCCACCATGCCTGAGTCTACCCAGCAGTCCCACATCACGTTGGACCACGAGAAGAAACTCGATCCTCCTCAAGGATTCTTCGACAGATCCAAGTCCGAGCCTAACTTGCCAGACTTCGAGACCTACAAGAAGCTCTACGATCAGTCCATCAATGACCCTAATGCCTTCTTCACCGAGCAAGGTAAGCTCCTCGACTGGTTCAAGCCATTCGACCACGCCAGATTCCCAGTGGAGCCAACAAACGACTTCAAAGACGGAGATTTGCCAGCTTGGTTCATCAACGGTCAATTGAACGCCTCCTACAACGCCGTGGACCGTTGGGCCATCAAGAACCCCGACAAGCCTGCCATTATCTACGAGGCCGACGAACCAAATGAGGGCAGAATCATCACCTACGGTGAATTGTTGAAGCAGGTTTCCAAATTGGCCCAAGCTTTGACCAAATTGGGAGTCAAGAAGGGAGATTCCGTGGCTGTCTACTTGCCAATGATCCCAGAAGCTCTCATCACCTTACTTGCCATTGTCAGAATCGGAGCCATCCACTCGGTTGTCTTCGCTGGTTTCTCGTCCACTTCGCTCAAGGACCGTATCTTGGACGGAGACTCTCAGATCGTCATCACCGCCGACGAGTCAAAGAGAGGTGGAAAGACCATTGAGACCAAGAAGATCGTCGACGACGCCTTGAAGGACTGCCCTAACGTCAGAAACGTTATTGTTTTCAAGAGAACCGGCAACGCCCATGTTCCTTTCAACTCTGCCCGTGATTTGTGGTGGCACGAGGAATTGGGCAAGTACGGTCCTTACTTCCCACCAGTCGCCGTCAACTCCGAGGATCCTCTCTTCTTGTTGTACACCTCTGGTTCTACCGGTAAGCCAAAGGGTGTTCAGCATAACACCGCTGGTTACCTTTTGGGTGCTCTTTTGTCCACAAAGTACACCTTTGATGTCCATGAGGACGATATCATCTTCACTGCCGGTGATATCGGTTGGATTACCGGCCATACCTACGTGGTCTACGGTCCGCTCTTGAACGGTGCTACCACCGTCGTCTTCGAGGGAACTCCTGCTTACCCTAACTACTCCAGATACTGGGATATCGTAGACGAGTACAAAGTCAACCAGTTCTACGTTGCTCCTACTGCTCTTAGACTCTTGAAGAGAGCGGGAACCAAGTTCGTTGAAAACTACGACTTGAGCTCGCTCAGAGTTCTTGGTTCCGTCGGTGAGCCAATTGCTGCCGAGGTCTGGCACTGGTACAACGACAACATCGGCCGTGGTAAGGCTCATATTGTCGACACATACTGGCAGACCGAGTCGGGATCGCACTTGTTGACCCCATTGGCCGGTGTAACTCCAACCAAGCCAGGTTCTGCTTCTTTGCCATTCTTCGGTATTGTTCCAAAGATCTTGGACCCAACTACCGGTGAAGAATTGAAGAGCAACGACGTCGAGGGTGTGTTAGCCATCAAGTCTGCTTGGCCTTCGATTACCAGAGGTATTTTCAACGATTACAACAGATTCATCGACACCTACTTGAAGCCATATCCAAACCACTACTTCTCCGGAGATGGTGCTGCCAGAGATAACGACGGTTTCTACTGGATCTTGGGTCGTGTTGACGATGTTGTCAACGTCTCGGGTCACAGATTATCCACTGCCGAGATCGAGGCTGCCCTCATTGAGCACCACTTGGTTGCTGAGAGTGCAGTTGTTGGATACGCCGACGACTTGACTGGTCAGGCCGTTGCTGCCTACGTCTCGCTTAAGAAGGACAAGAGCTTCGAGGGTGACGACTTGGAGGCTGTCAAGAAGGAGTTGATCTTGACTGTCAGAAAGGAGATTGGTCCATTCGCTGCTCCTAAGTTGATCTTGTTGGTTGACGACTTGCCAAAGACCAGATCCGGTAAGATCATGAGAAGAATCTTGAGAAAGGTGTTGGCCGGTGAAGAAGACCAATTGGGAGACATCTCCACCTTGTCCAACCCAGCTGTTGTGCAACAGGTGATTGAGGTTGTCAAGGCTTCGAAGAAGTGATGCTAATAATGCTATTTGTTTCATTTATAAATGCTATTTATTATTCTATCTATGTTGTATTTATTGTTTGATTTATGATTAAATGTATAAATGGATTTAATTCAGGTAAAGAATGCGAGAATGGTGTAGATGTAGATGAATCAGAATATCAATCAGTAATGACCTCTGTTATTTAGACGTCTGCTGGTAATTGTTAGAACATCGTTACCACAGTGAACACTGAACATTGCCCGTATAGGTTCATGGTTTCAAGTATAACATTAAGTATAACTTCAGCATTTCTGGCAATTCTTGTTACTACAACCAGTAGAAGACAATTCTAATGCCATCCATGTCAATCCTCTAAGAGTTTGGTACGTTCAAAAGCACGAGACCCAACATCAGTTACATGAATTATAACATTCCCAATCACTTAACGTATACCTCTTATCGTACAGTTTCCATCTTAGGTGACCACAACCACAATAAGCACACCTAGACTCCCCATGCCAGGGTACTCTCTTCTTCTCAATAATACCACCCGATTGGTATCTTCATTCGTAATACGCATATACCCAATTGGTATACCATCAAGTGTATAACCCCTGTGTGAATTCATATGACCTCAATTTCAATTTAATCACTCTTTCAGCAAAACAAGTCCTATATTAAGTGCTCCCTATCGTATTCAGCTATCGCCCCATATAAGGCTCCAGCCTGTGGCTTCGGTGCTACGACGTCTGGAGTGATCTGGTTCTCCAATAGATACTCTTCGGTAGTTGGTCCTATCGATGCTATCCTATACCGACTTTTTGGCTGAACCTTCACGAACTGGACGATTTCCTCTGTCCCCTGGGGACTGAAGAACACTATCCATCCATCGGTGCTTCTGCTGATATTCTCCTCTACGTAGTTATTGAAGTTGGTGACCACATCTTCTCTCACTTCTGTGGTGTAGATAATGTTTTCCACCAAGTTGTAGTTCCAGTTCTTGAGCGATCTCGGTATGATATCCTTCCGAACTTCGCCTGTGAAGAACACTATGGGCGTGGTGATATCCTCGATGTCTTCCTTGACCAAATGGGCCAACTTGAGCCCGTTTCCAGCCTTTTCTCCACCTCGTACATTGGCAAACCCCAACTTCTTCAACACGAGATGAGTAGCAGGTCCAACGGTATATCCAATTTTTTCAGTCATGATTCGGTGCTTCACGTCTTCTGGTATGCTAGTGAGGCAATCACCGAACATCTCCACCGCCCTTTGGGACGTTATAATGAAAACTGGCACCTTATCCACGAACTCGCTGCTTTGAAGATACTCCACCGTTTGAGATCGGTTGAAGTGACGGTGGGTTAAGAGCGGTATGAAATGGGATTGATAGCAGTTTTCCGTGAAAACATTGTGGTACGGGTCACTGGGGACACTGGCGTTCTTGAGAAGAAGCACTCGCTTCGACATAGCAGCTGTGTGGAGAGAAAGAAGACAAGGAAGAGAAGATATGAATTACAGTTCGCCAATTTTTTCACTCACCAAAAGTGAAAAATTTAATCTTTAGGCGGCTTTTGGGGGTGTCACTTTTCAATGAGCTAATGTCTTATAGCTGTTACTTCATTGGATGTAATAGAAGGAGGAGAATTGGAGGAGAGTTAGAGAGTTAGAGAGTTAGAGAGTTAGAAGAGTCGGAATGGGCCTGTGGATATAGGGATGATGAGTTAAATCCACGAAAGAAATAAAGTCAATAGGTTATTCCAATATATGTATATTAGCATAATACCATATAGAGACATGACATGAGATGAACAAGATCCAGAAAGCACACTTTTACCGAAGAAGACACGGGTTCGAAGTATGTAATATACGGTGAATATACTTATGCATGGGCCCTATTATATCACACTACTTTAAACTACAGAATTACCGAATTTGCTGCTTCGTTGGCCAGGGTTTGCCATGGAGAGTTTCCCCAGAATTACGAAGGATGCTTATCTCCAGAAAGCCGTGCCACTGGTATACTAACGAGGACCAAGACCGGTTCACCACCACAACTTCTTCAAAGCACAGTACAATAACATCTTCTTGTACATATCCATTAATATACTTGATATAACAGTACTTTGCAACAATATATACCCTCTTGACAAATTTCGCAGCCAAATATCATAAACCTACAGAACTCCATAATCTCATTGTTCAAAGTAATAACGTGTGAATTACTAATATAAATACTAAATACTAAATACTAATTAAAACGAATGGTGACATTCTGAATTGAAGCTGTCATAACATATTCAAAAAATAGACCGGAGAAACCCTTAACATATTATACAAAAAAAATGTGATCCTTTTCCAATTTTCATCTCCTCCTAATTCATATCTTCTTGAACTCTCTCTACCTTCTCTAAATCAACTCGTTTGTCAAGCGACGTGTAGCATGTAGCACGTTCTCGCCGTTGGTCTTAAACACTCTGCCGATTCTCTCATTTCCAACCATCAACTGGCCAATAGTGTCTCTGATGTACACCTTGATAAACTCAATAGTCTCAAAACGGTATCCCATCACGCTGATCATGAAGAACAAGCCAAGAATACCAATCAACACAGGAACCCAGAAGAACAACAACATCTTATCGTTCTCAACGGCCTTTCTAGGATGATTAATGTACGAGATGACCATGTCTTCAGAAGAATCTGAAGCAATACCTGCGTCATCTTGTGGATCCTCAAGTTCCTTAGCAACCTCAACATTAACTTTCTCAGACGACACAAGGCTTCTAGAAGAAGAGCCTACTGTAGTCTCTTCATTCAAAGTCCTTTCAATCAGAGTCTTTGGTTTCAGTTGGAAAGATGACTGGCCGAATGGGAACAAATCGTCATACGAAGGTAAGTTGTCCTGTTCATCGTTGTTGAAGACATTCTTAACCTTTTGCCATAAAGCAGAAGCCGATGATGGAGTTTCAGATCCATCAGTCAGTGGAGATCCTGGAATAAGGGTAGAGTTAGAAGCAAAAGATTGTGCGTCGTCGGTAACCTCATCTTCTTCCACATCGGCGTCATTGTTGTAGTAATCTGACTCATCATCGTCGTCATCGTATTCATCATAATAGTCATCGTCTTCTTCGTCATCATCAATCAAATAGCCATCTTCGTCATATTCGTCCTCGTTTGACTCAAATTCAGAGTCTGCGAACTCAGATGCACTATCTTCAAGATTGGGAGGAGGACTGTTGACTGGAGAAAACAATTCCTTTCTAACAGCGTAGATATCTTCATCACGAAGCTCTCTGCTGCCTTCACGGTTGTACTCACTATTAAAAGAGATGAAGTTTTCATAGTCATTGCTACCGTTGAGAGGCTCTTGCATTACCATCTTAGAAACATGTTTCCCATAATTCATGGTGAACATCAGATTCAAGGAATCAAGACTTACGGACTTGTTCAACTTCTCATCGTTGTCATGTCCTCTTTCTCCTTGCACCATTGCTCTACCAAAGTCGTCACTCTCGTGTTCTCTCTCCTGTAAGCTATTGAAGACATCCAATACATTCAAATCACAATAGTCTTTCAAGTATTTGTCGTTCAGTAATTTTAAGTTCCAGTTTGATTTGCAGTCAATGAAGATGTTTATCAAATCCCTGTGACCGCACATCAGTGCCAAGAAGAGAGGTGTCAACCCTTGGTTATCGACAAGATCAATCTTGCAACCATGAGTAATCAAAAAGCGGATTAACTGAGTATAGTTCTTGAGGGTGGCAAGATGAAGAAGTGATTGTCCTTGCTTGTTACCAAGTTGCCAGTTGGGGATGACAATAGGACAATTTGGAAGATCAACGAGCGAGAGGAAGGAAATAAGTATATCTTCGGTCGACAAGTCGGACTTGGTGAGTTGTTGAACCTTTCTGTGAGCACTGTCGAACCACTCAAAAGCAGTTGAACTGTTCATATTGGCGTTCAATGCATTACTTTCATCCTTGTCATTATGGGCAGTTCCACTGGCGTTCTGATGTGGACTGGTAGTGGTGTTTACACCGCCATTAAAGGCACCTCCATTTGTGCTGTCAGTACCAACAATACGCTTAGCAATATTTTTGGCATCTTCCAACTTACCATTCATCTTCAAACCAACAATCTGTAAAGCCAACTCAATCAACTGTCTGTCAGTATCATCAGTATAGGTGAAAATCTGTTGCTGCTGTGGACCACCTAACATCGCATTTTCGTGGTTCTCAAAGCTGACCAATACTTGTCCCGGCTGGGCTGCTGGTGGAAGGTATGTCACGATAGTTGTTTCAGACCAGCAATGGGTAGCAAGTGCTTGGTTTGCTCCAAACTTAACCAGAAGACCAGGTCTGAAGTTGAAACCAAGAAGGGTGACTTCAATACCACCTCTTATTGGACCTTGAGCAGGAATAATACGTTGAATGGATGGTAAGTTTTGGTTACCCGTGTTGGATGATGCTGAGGATATAGACAGTTGATGCAATTGTGCTTGTTGTTGCTGGAGTTGCAATTGCTGTGCTGTCTGTGGTTTAGTAGTCAAAGGTGAAAGGCTAAAAGTAGGAGCTGTCTTCATCGTCATATGATTTCCAGGTCCACTGATGCTTCCTCCTATTACGCTTCCATGTCCATTATGGTTTGTGGTAGATGTGTTGGTGTCACTGTTGCTCAATGGAGAGAATCCATTGACGCTGCCATTGAACATAGGATTAGTAGAACTATTATAAGAGTCGTCAATAGAGAGCTTCTTACGTTTCAAGCCTCTTCCGTTGCCTTCATTGTTGGTATCAGTGTTCGTCTGAGGCTCAGATGCGCTCTCATCTATAGAGTTAGGTGAAAGTGGGTGCAAATTTGTTCCTAATGGACTCTTTCCATCCCCATCACTATCGCTGTGGGTCTTTTTCTTCTGGTGTCTTGAGGAGTCATAAGCGTCACTAAGGCCGCTTAATCCATGCAAATTAGTCGAAGAGCCCGCCATGCCATGCAAGTTAGTGGAAGACCCAGCAATGCTAGCTGTCATTCCCTGAAGGTTTGTTGAAGAACCGGCTATCGAGTTTGGCATCGAGCTCTCATTTCTAACAGACAGAGTATTCTTCTTTCTGTCCATAATCATGATAGCAGAAGAAAGCTGCTTTGCGACGACTTCACCATCGCTGTTTGTGACCACAAACAACAACTTAAAGCCCTCCAGCTCCTTGTGGTGTCTACAGTAACATATTATTCTTGCTGAAAGTTCGAGTGACTTTGTTGGGTCGTTGTTAAGGCCAGATGGAGGTGGGAAAGAAACAATTTCCTTGCAGTTGAATATGAGGGCTTTCTTCATCATCTTCTCATCTGCCCAAGAGTTGGGGTTGTTCTTGACCACTCCAGAAGCTGTTGTTCCCATGGACACAGGAGAGTTGTATAAGCTGGCAGTAGCATTACTGGAAGCACTAGGATTTGGCGTAAGGGTGTCTTCGCCTATTTCATTGAGGTTGAAACCAGCTTTTCTTCTGGATGCTCTCTTTTGTTCCCTCTTGATACATCTAGGACATATGTTACACAGTTTCTTCAAGTCTGAAGTCAAAACATAGGCGTCCAAAAACAATAAGTTCTCCTTTACCTTAGGAGATAACTCAGAGATGGGCTCGTTGAGACAGAACTTGTTCTTCAGAATAAGGTCCTGCGGTATGTGTAAAAGGACATGTGGTGGCGGAGGACTAAGGGAGAACTTGAGTTTTATCTGTGTCTCTACTCTTGAATAATGTGGTAAGTTGGAGAGTTGAAGTGTATAAGGTAAAGCGGCAAGAGCTTCTGGTGAAAAATCGAGATAAGATGGATCTGGAACATCCACAGAAGGTGGGCATGGGTTCATGTGGTGGTTACCGAACTTAAGTTTGGCAAGCTCATCGCGGAGGAAGTCGTAATCTGTGAGTGGAGAGAGGTTTGAAGGAGAGTTACCTTGGTTGATCGAGTTGGTGCTGTTATTCTGATCCACTAACATGTCGTCATCGACATTATTCTGCCCATTACTCTGCAAACCTGGAAGGATCGATCTATTGTTAATGGACTGGGGGCTCTCGTTGCTATCATTACTTATGAGACTTTTATGTTCCAACGGACTAGTGTAAATGCTGTTATTATGAGTGCTGTTGACGTTTAGACTGTTGTTATCGCTAGGATGATCATTTCCATTATTATTCATATCGTTGGTGTTGGAGGTATTCTGGTAGTTGAGTTGGTCAATATACAAGTATTCATTTCCATTGCTGTTGCTAGGTGTGTTGGAGTCAAACTGACTTCTTTGGTTCACTGCAGCTTCTACCGGATGGTAGAAGTTCTCGAGTATATCACCCTGTTCCATCTTGACACCACCAACAGGGGTGGTTGTTCCCAAGGAGTCGTAGACTCTCTGGTCCAAGAACTCATCGAGAAGATCCTGATCGTCGTGTGGGATCGAGTTGAGGAAGTGTTGCTCGAGGAGAGGATCGTCCATGGAGGAAGTCATGGTGCTATGTGATAAGGTATATGATATTCAGATGTGTTATGATGCTGGTTGGGAATTTGAATGTTGAAATATTAGCTATTTTAGGTTAGTACTTGGTGTGTTGAACAAGTTCTGGTATGTGAATGATGAAACAGATATATGAGATCAGCAGATTCAATTCAAGTTCAGCGTAGCAATAGTGGTAAAGGAAGATTTTACAACGAATATGTCCTTGACTTGCAACAACAACTTCAAATGTTGGCAAAATATGATAACAATAACGATAAAGACAACGAAAAGGAAACAACAGTAACAGTAATGAATAATCTTTACTTTTCGATGGCTTTCAATATCTTCTGATCTGAACAAAGAAAAGCGATGTTTACTATCTCCTCCTTTGTATGGCTGTTTTCTGGCTTATCACCAACTGCTATCTCTCAATATCCACTCTACTCGATCTGTGTGTGTTTCTATCCGTTCTGCAAACACTTCACCAATGCTACTTACGATAACGGCTGGACGCAACCCGGGTTATATAATCCACAAACTTCGCTGTGGGTGCCACCGTGTGTGTTGAGACAGATGTGGGATTCGTGGAGGTTGTGACTGCTCCAGCGTTGACTAGGGGACTTGGACACCGATTGTGACAGGTCACTATGACGGGTTTTCGCTGCTATATATGGACTGCCGCTGCAAAAACTGGCTCTGTGAACACGTATTCGGCCGTGGACGGGTTTCGGCTATGTGCGTGTGCTACAAGGGCAAAAGACAACGACTGCAAATAACACGGTCACAGTAATAATGTTGATCCCACTTTGCAACACTAGACCATCAAAACGCAAAGAAATTGTTGATATTCGCTACTCAACCAACCGTGGTAGTGGAAAGTTACCCGGTGTGGGAATGTGTTGGACCAAAAAATCGTGCGAGTAGCGAGCGAGGAGGAGTCAGTTAGTGGGTGACTAGGGAGAGAATCGGTGAGTATACAGGTGATGAGTGGGTAAGAAGTGGGTGAATAGGCAGAATATACAGGTGTTAGGGAGAGTATACAGGCGCGAGGGACAGAAATGAGACAGCGTTTAGTGAGAACGGCGTCAGTTGGGGGGAAGCTCGCAGTATTTGCGAGTATTTCTGTGCGCTGCAGCGAGGTTCGTCACTGTTTCTGGCGGTGGAACCACCACCAGAGGCCCGCTGTTAGCGTTTGCGGCGATGGAACACTCGAGAACAACGCAGAAACCCGTGTGCAGGAGCAATGACCCCTTTTTCGGGAATGTTGAGAAAAATGTTGGGTAGGTCGTGTGCGGAAAAAACTAGGTGGTCCCCAAAAGAAGTCTGCTGCGGCACGGATGTTGTACTATAATACTGCGGCAATGATTTTATGAGTGGTCATTGGCACCCAATCATGTGATCCAAAGTTCACAAAGCGGATTACCTGCGGTATGGATGTTTCACGTTTATTTCTTCGCGCACTTTTTTCTGTGGTCGTGTGGATACCATGTCTAGCCGCCGACGCCCCCTCTCCATAGTTAAGCGTTTAACTATGAGAGTGCTATTCAATTCCATTTACAACATCTAGTTCTTCATAGGTAATAGCCAACAACAGCGTTAATCATGCCCAAAAACACCCTTTATGTGACCGGGTTCTCCAAGGAGTCCAAGGCAGCCGACTTGGCCCCGGATTTCGAAAAGTATGTATGAATATTGCATGGCTTGAGTGTAATTATCGAAGGCATTGGCAGTACCGTTGTTACTGCTAGTGGAGCGATAGTTACGAGTCATGATGGTATATTTGGTTGATGTGTTCTTATTATTGTTGAAGTTTTGGTAATATGGTAACTCTGTTGAAGTTACTGTGTTACTCTGATGTTAATGTGTTGGTGCTCTGTTGTGATAAGCCTTTTATTGTTGTTGTTCTTCGATGATGATAGTCTCTATCGGAATGGCGTATGATCTTCACACAAGAAGTCTCTTTCTAATGAAAGTTCTCTCGAATTGGATACGATTTGGTATTGAGCCGCCGGACTGGTCCTGGTGGTGGTATTTCAATTGGATTGTTCTCTTAGTTTTTCTCTCTCTCTGGTATCATGTTGGCTAATCATGGTGGTGATATGTTAAGCCATTGAGTTGAGGCTGATCAGTGGTTTGAACCTCGCTGTGGATGTATTTAATCAAGTTCGGATTAGGATACGGCATTGTCTAATGTCTTGCCAAGTTTACCTTATCATTGGCAACAAAAGTCCATCCACTGAGTTTCCCCGAGTCATCTAATGGCTTCACTGCACTGTCCTGTTTCACAGTTTGATGCTGATCGATATCAATCCGATCGTTTCCGCTACGGTGCAGAATCTCGAATGAAGCTGCCGTCATTGTCCATCCATTTTGTCAATTGCCTCGATAAGCTTCAAGCTTCAGGCCGAGATCGCTCCACTGACTCCGAAATGCACCGTCTTCGTCATCCTTCTATCCCTTCCTGTCATCGTTTGATTCATATTCCAACTTCATTGTCGTTTATCTCGTCCATTCGTTCCTCCCTCCTATTGACCATCTTTCATTTCCATGAATCCATTCTATTCATATCATCCTCTCCGTCCGATCTCCAATTCCCACCTCATACTCTCTAGAGGAAAGCAAATGACTATATCCAACTATAGTTCATTTCTAAGTTCATACAACAATTATTTTCGTCATATTTCAATCATAGAATTCAAGTCCAATTAAATCTACTTCTAGATCATCCACTAACATATATTCCAGGTTTGGAGAGCTTGTCAGACTTGACATCCCACCACCAAGAACTGACGATGGTGAAAAATATGCCTTCGTTGAATACAAAGATGCCGAATCCTGCGAGAAGGCTCTCGAATTGGACGGAAAGACCCTTCCTTACTCCCTTAAAGATGGTTTAGTCGTCCAAATCGCTCGTTCCGACCCATATAGCACCAGACCAAGAGGTGGTTTCAGAGGAAGAGGCGGATACGGATATGGAGGTCCAAGAGGTGGATACGGTGACAGAGGCTACGGCGCCCCAAGAGGTGGCTACGGATACCCTCCTAGAGGAGGCAGAGGTGGCTACGGAGAGAGAGGTTACGACAGAGGTTATGACAGAGGTTACGGTGGAGAAAGAGGAGACCGTCGCGGTGGATACGGCAGTGACAGAGACTACAGAGGAGGCCGCGGTGGCTACGGTAGCTACGGTGGAGGATATGGAAGCTACGGCGGTGGTCGTGGTGGCAGAGAAGAGTTCAGAGGTGGACGTGGAGGCAGAGATTCTGGCTTTGAAGGTAGAGGTGACAGATATGATGAAGGAAGAGAAAGAGAACCTAGGGATGGTAGAGAAGGTCCAATTGAAGGAGGCGAAAGAGTCGAGAGAGCTGACAGAGGAGAAAGCAGAAGCGACAGAGGGGACAGAGGTGGTGACAGACCCGATTATGGTAGAGGAAAGTACTCCAGATCTCCATCCAGATCTCCACCTAGAAGAGAAAGGGAGAGATCAAGATCTCCTGAAAGATATTAAGTCACCAATGGCCGCTCTCGTCAACGGTGTTCATCAAACTTGATCTGCCGTTGAGGGAACACAAGCTGGAATTTTCAGTTGCAAATTAAAAACGAAAAGTCTTAGGCACCAGTATAGAAAGCTAACCAAAGACAATAGATATAATGCATATCCGTGTATTATTAACAGTCAATGTATATAGCAATAAATAAGTTCCATATTAAAGATAAATAATTATAGTAAAGTGTTACAATGATTTGTCAGGTTTGAGTTGTTTAATGGTTCAACATTATCCTATGGGTCATACTAGTATAATCACCGAACCAAAGCTTGTTTTGGACATCTACAATGCTTGTCCGAAGGAGCCAAAGGTGCTCAAATTACTCGGAGGACTGGCTGCTCCTAGTACACCTAGTCTGCTAACCAATCCTAAGTTAGCCTGAGAAGACTTGGTAGAGTTTCTAATTGAAACATCTCTCAATACCGCGATGGCACAGAGCAACACCAACACATCTGTATCTGCTGAGAATGTGGTGTTCAAATCCTTCAAGACCTCGGTAACGTTATCTTGATACAACTCAAACTTGCCCGCTTCACAGTACTTCTTCGGCAAGATGTTGAGAGGTTGTCTAAGATATAACAAGGAATCTTTGAATGCTCCGAATGGAGGGAGCCTATCACTTATGTAGTTGCCGTGTGGCGTGAATGCTGATAACGTTGTGAAATTCTCATCTTGAATGAGAGGGTTCTTTGGGTTTGGATATGGATTTATGTATGTGGAAGGATCATCTATGTCAAAATTAATCAACTCTCCACTAGAAGATGGTGATTTTTGCGGTCCCAAGTTGCTGTCTCCATTAGATTTGGTACCGTTCTTCGAATTCTTCCTTTTCATCATTTTCAGCAATTCAAATCCCGATTTCCTATTCATCATATCATCACACAACGATGGTTTCTCGTCATCTACAATAAGCAAACGCAAATGGGGATTGTAAGCCATGATGTAACCCGAAGGAATGGATGGTCCAATGACTCTGAACCGCGTGTTTTTGTAGGTGAAGTCTGCAAAAGGATTGAAATTGTTCAAGAACATCACGACCTTGAAATCGTCTCCTTCTCCATTTAGATGGAACAGGAGGATGAATCTTCTTACTTTCTGAAAATGCTTGGAGTTAACGGTACAAAATGGATAAGTCTCATAGTTGTCTATATCAGTGTCTTTATCACTTGGATTAGGATTATTGTCTGTAGACGTTGGTTTAAGTGGTACTTCCCTGTACCGCTTGAAAACCATATACGGAGCATTCTTTCGAAAACTGGACATATACGGCACTGTTATTTTGAAAATTGGAAGTCCAATGCCCTTGAGTTTATAGTCTAAGGGAATAATGTGGGGCCGGTCGTCTATTACAGTTCCTTGATGCTTGAGTACGTCTTCTCTTTGTATATTAGACAACCTTCTAATGTTACCACTTTCATCATACGTTATTATCAGGCTCTGGCGAGCTCTCTTTACATTTGAACGAAGTTCCTTAAATAGTTTAAATGACGCTTCACTAGGGAACACGTAGGTGGAGTTTTTCATGAATTCCGTGACGATGACAAACTCTCGCTTGACATTGAACTTCGAAGTGGGTTTCCGTAGAATGAGGTTCGAAGCCACCTCCGGATCGAGATCAATAGACTCGTTTAGGATCGTTGGTACGTCGTCATCGATGACTTCTGGGTCGTAGGCACGAAACGCTTCTTCAACTGTACGAGATGAGTCCGCGTGATATGCGTCTTCATGCTCCTCATGGACATCGCCGCCATTCCCGCTATTATTATCATTATTATTCGTAATGTTTGTTGTTCCTGTTAATGCTCTTCCATCAGTTGCCAGGTTCACCATCACGTCTCTTCCATAGTAATTGGCACGAGACGACGCCGTCATTCGGTTCGTCGCAGACCGCATCTGGCGGAGTATGAACGGCAAGTAGAGCATGAAGTTCTCGTTGTATGTTTCTTGGAGCTCGAGCCGGTGTTTCTTATCGTAGTAAAGTGTATCTGTCTCGGAGAGTGCTACCGACTCTGCTACCGAGGTTTGGGGAGAAAGATCGCCATCGTCATCAATGGCACTCTCGTTTCTGGTACCATTGGAGCGTCTCAGACTGCTCCCAGACTCCGAGTAATGCAAGATCTCGCTGTGGAACTCCGGTAAGCTGTAACGGCGGCTTCGTGTTCGACTGTTGTTACTCGTTCCAATCACCCCATTGGTTCCTAGGGGTGAAGACGCTAGCGGACCCGAACCGGACCCAGTGCTAGTGGACTTGGAGCGATCCTTGCGGTGGAAGATTCTTCTCATCCAGCGGGTGTTTGTATTCCGAATTGGCGGCTTGAACTGGTGAAACAACTGGTGGTACGATGACTTGTTGGTGATGATTAAAAGCCATTTTTGGGTGGGTAAGAAATTCCACTATCTGCTGATGGTAAGGCGGTGCGGCTCACTGCTGGGACGTAGATAGCGAGAGATTGTAGGTGGTGTGCGTGGAGTGCGTGAAATACGTCATTGTTCATGGTGCGATAACGGTTTTTTGTGGCAGCCGCGGGGAGGACGGTGGAGAGGTGAAAAACCGGTGATCGGATGGAAGAAGGGACGAATAAGTGACGGAAAGCGGATGAAAAATGGAGTTCTAGCATTTGGGGTTTATTCCGAGGGCTATTAGGAGTATTTATGACATGCTTTAAGGAAATGTAGTACCTTCCAATGTGTGGACGTATCACCCCATTCCCTGGCTTGGACCTTTGCTCTCGTCAGCCTCTCGCGGTGCGATTACTAATCGCGTAGCGGGAAAACGACGATCGCGCCTGTCAAAATGGCGCAATGAGAAGCAACTGGTAGCGCTGCATAGATGGCATGAGGGTTGCTTCATGGAAGAATATGGACAGAGGTATAGATCTTAGCAGAAAAGAAATACAAAGAAGTTGGAAAGCTCGATCACAGTGTCCATAACTCTGGCAAGGAGATCCAGTTTTAGAGCTTAGTCTTTGGAATGTATTTTATCACCCCATCCAGAGGGAACTGCCTCTTGGCCCAGTGTTCGTTTCCATGAATGCATGCGGTTCCGGTTATGCTAGCGAACAAAACACAAAGTGGTGTTAACAATGAATCGCTGCACCGTACTGTTGCACTGGCCAGTTGTGAGCGAAACTCGAATTAGGGTTTCTTGAAGATCTTATTATGGGGATATTATTGGGATATTATTGGGGCACCACCAGGAGCACTTAATGGCTGTGAAAATGGCTGCGAAATATTTTTTATATAGTGATGGTGCCATTTCTATAGAGTTGGAGATACCCGTTTGCATATTTGTTACAACAATTCAAAAAACATTATTAATATTAATTATTCTCTATATATGTATACAACTATGGCTGCAAAGTATTATCTTGAAATGAAAGGCATCGAACGAACGAAAATTGAATGGTCACATAAATCATAAGGGATTGGATGAATAGGCGTGGAGGAGGTTCGCTAAATTACAAATGTAATACCAGAAGTCTCCGTAATATCAAGGCTTTCCTTGGGTTTCTTAGGACTGATGTTGAATTCTCTCAAGAAAGGATCATTTTCCTTATCGGCTCTGGGAGACTCTGGGCTTCCAGCTCTAAAAGAAGAGGTCTTATGCTCATGCTTTGAAGAGTTGACTGAATTCGACTCACCCAAGCGACGTAACTTCGAAGTCTTGGTGAGTGTCTTGATGATATGGTCCTTGTCTTTTAATAGCTCTTTCAATTGAAGAATCTCGTCTTCTTGGTCTTTCAAAACTGCTTCCATATCCGAATCCATCAAGTTGAGGTCACCATTTTGCTGCTTATGAGTTCCATTGATCACATTGCTCTGGTGCGAGTTTCTAAGCTGAGTCTCCAAGTGTTGGATATATGATTTGTACTCCTCCATTTCATAATTGACTCTCTTATAGAAATCCTCCAAGTTTGCCATCCTGGCTTGCAGCGAACCAGAACCAGAGCCCAAAATGTCATTGAGAGCGTCATTCTTTAATATAACAGTTTCCGTCTTGTGCAAGTCCGTCAAACGTGTGAAATGCTCAATCTTTTCCTTTAATACTCTATTATCAGCCTCTAATTCTGCAATTCTTATGTTATCAGATAACGATAAGCTTCCTTGGCTGGGTCTTCTTCCTGAGAAACTGGATACTTTTAATATTGAAATCTCATTCTTTTGTACCTCTATAGTTCTCTGCAATTCTTGTACAACCTTCATGGAATCAGCAGAGCCGTATGATGTAGCTGCATTCTTCTCCACGTTTATTACAATATCCTTGGCTCTAGCAGCAAATCTCAATGTGTTGTATGTTTCGGAAATACACAGCTGGGTCAGACTATTCACTGCTGAACCCAAATGAATGGTACACAATATCAGCACAAGAGATGATCCTGACAAGGCTGGTTGTAATAATCTTGTCAACTTTGAATCACGATATGGAATGTGGTCGGCTGCTCCTGGCGAATTTGAAGTGGAGGCTGAAGATAATTTATTAATGACAGTGGAAAGAGCCAACAAAGATTTGTTGATAAAAGCACCTTCCTTTCTTCTCTCGACACTAGAAGTGGCCCTTTCTGAACCAGCCAAGTCACACAATGAAAGTGTTGAGAACTGTTCTGTCCTGCTTCCCAAGTCAATGCTGGTTAACCTGATTTGAAGGATTGAGTGGGATCTGGATGATCTTGCATTGAAATCGGTGGCACTGGTCTTTCTGTTGATATCTCCCTTTTTGATAAGCTGTAATAACTGCTCTTTAGAGGATATAGAAGGTGTCGTTATACCAGCTATCTTTGTTCCTTGAACTGGATCATCTCTTATTTTCAAATCCATTGCCGAAGCACTGTTTGGCAGTAACAAATCGATTATCTTTTCGTTATAGATCTCTAGATAGTTCACACTTAAGTTGTACTCCTTGGCAATGTTATCGTTCTCTATTTTTCTGTATATGTCATCAATAGCCAACTCTACAATTCCAGGATCTTCAGATTCTCCTTTCATTGAGAACGTCTTACCGGAACCTGTCATACCATAGGCGAAAACTGTTCCGTTGTAACCATTGTTCAAGAAATTTCCGATCATATCAGAGCATGTTTTTTGGTATACTTCACGGTTGGTGAGATCTGTATGAGCGGGGAACACATTGTCAAAGTTAAAGGATGCATAGTCCGATGTGTTACTGATCGAGTTAGTGAAAGGGTCAATTTGCCATGGTCCTGGTTGGCTAGGGTTCGTGCTATAAGGATTAGGTCTAATCGAGACACTAATGGAACCCGTGTATGGCTCTTGGTTCCTGGAAAATGATGGAGTTGCAGGTCTACTGTTGGTATTATTAGATCCCAAGCTGGAGCCAGGTCTAGAACCTGGTCTTGATGTGTCTGTTCTGAATTGTCTCGAAGGGGGTCTTCTTAAGTCTGTGATGTTAATACGAGGCTTCGTCGATGTTGTTGACGAGTTCATTGGGGTAGAACTTGTCGTTGGATAGTTTCCCAAAGACGATCTCGAACGCAAAGGTGTTCTTTGATTGGACATGGCCGTTCGTGAATGAATAGAATGCTGTGTACGTGTGCTTTAGTTGTGAATATGGTATGATTGTGGAATGAATATATATGTGATTGTATATCTCAGACGACAAGACGAATGCCCTTTCTTTGAATCGTGAAGAGCAAGCCTCAATTTTCAAACAAGTATCAGTGGTAAACTACAAGTTCTGTAATCTCAGCTTGATAGATAACAGAATTACTGTAGCAAAAGATTTCTCCAGAAAACAACAATTGAATTCTCCTTCGGTTCTTTCTTTGATGTTTAGCTTTCCTGTGGTTCTTTCACCTCGAGACGCTCTACTTCTTAGACGACAATCACTTCACCACATCAACAGACGATGCTGTCTAAACTTTCATGTGGATTTCCATTGTGGTGAGAAACGAAACTGAGTTTTCTGTTTGGGATTCAATGTTTACATATGATCCAGATCGGGAAATGTAATTAGCTGCGAAAATTGGAGTTAAAAAGCGACATGGTAGAGGAAGCGATGCGACACCGGGTGGAAGAAGAAGTGGAGATGATGGTGAGTATTGTTAAGTGGGGCTAGTACGTGGGGAGAGGATTCAACGATATTGTTCGCTACGTATCAATAAAAGTAGGGACGAATTGGCGTAGTCAAGTAGAACTGTTGCAAGTATTATTTAAGATGCTTTGTTTTGATGTATTTTGTATGCAATTGGTTATGGCAGGTGCGCCTGTTCGGTTTCCTGGTAGTGCGATGTTTTAGACAACTCCGAAGCATTGGTTCAGGTTCTAGGTCTTGACTACTGCTAAATAGCTTCAGAGATGGAGCCTGGAAATCCACAGAAAAGTACGCCGTACAAAGAATCAATGTCGGTTATCTTGTCAGACAAGTGGTGTCGGAATTATTTAGCTACGGTCTTCATTACTGGCAACCTTTCCACCAGGTCTACTCCCAATAGAACCAATGGCTGCGAATACATTCATCTAACAAACTACATACACCTACCTATAAAATAAATCTCTAATATTCAACTCTATACACAATAGCAAGGTCTGTCAGTGACGTCTCTCCCAAACCACACATACCATCCGCCGTACTTCATGTTGGTAATGGAACCTTCCATCTCAACCTCCATCTTGGCCAAAATTGCAGACCTGATATCAGCGTAGTGTAGACTGAAACACAACTTTCTAGAAATAACTGGGCCCACATCTAAGATAGCACCAAACTTGGAGAAATCGGTCTTAATTTCAGAGATCTTGAGGTCCTTGGAGAAATGTGTGCTTGGCTCAGGATAGAACATCTTATTTGCTTCTCTTATTTTCTTTCCTGAGATAACTTTAGAGAATATCAAACATCTTCGAGACCCATGGTGCACTACATCCTGTAATAATGGCTTTGGAACAGGTGGGTGGAAAATACCAAGGTCTTCTGTATTTGACTTGCTAGCCCACTCTACAGCCAAAGGACAGCCGTTCACAATGAATAACCGAGAACCAGTAGCATATGCCATAAATCTCTTTGCATGTTCAGGGAATATGAAGAACAACTCTAAGGTATGAGATCCACTATTTTCGTGAAATACGAGTCGCTCTAATGGTCCGCCATAAACTTGGGAAAGCACACCATTGACTTCAGCACTGTTTGGAATCCCAGAGATTACGACAACTCTTTGAAATCTAGAAACATCCTGAGCCCTATTTGGTGTGACTTTGGCAACATTCTGCTTCAGAGATGATGTCTTTGTAATATTTTCAAGGGAAGCTTTTGATCTTCTCAACGTTCCTCACAGCTTCTTTCTTGAATAGCCAGGAGTAGCTTTGTTGATATTTTCATTTGAAGTTTCGGCAGTCTTGGTGGAGTTGAATTCTAATAGCTTGATCAGTTCCAGCCCAGGGTCGTCATTGGATGTTTTCTGGAGAATTTCTCCATATCCATCGCCAAAGTTGGTTCTTGTCAGGCCGAATCCGAAGCTGCTGTCTCCCCATCTAGTCAATGGTCTTGAGCATACTTTAGCGATTCTTCTGAAGCCAAGGATTTCTCCTCTTCCGGCAATGTAAGGCTGGTCAGTGATCAAGCTGGAGAAAGATGGAAATTGCTCGTTATTAGTAGTCTCAAGGAGGGCATAACTATTCAGGTCAAACAAGTCGGAATTTCCCGCCAGCATTGTATCAGATAGATACCGATCCTTTTCGGCCTCTGGGCCGTTTCAGCAGCTAGGAGACAAGCAAAAGCGCTAGAAAAACAATAGCAATTAATAGCAAGTCAATTGGGTCAAAATTGAAGCTCTTTATCTCTAGCGCTGAAGTTCTTTTGGGGAGATGATCTTTCCGGCCAAGCAATGAAACATTTATAAACTCTTTTTGCAATCATTTGATCAGAGAGCATTTTTTGCATTTGCGGCCCCTGCGGCTCATTTGATTTTCCCGCTAGACTTGTGCTCGCCATGGTTTTATTCTTGTTCCAGCCAGGAATTGTCGTTATTTCCCACAAGTTCTCACTGGATCTCACTAATCCTCGAGACCTGCGGCTAACTTTCTCCACCTTGTCTCTCCGAAGGTCCTGTTTTCTCGCCAGGCTCCTCTTTTTTCCTCGCTAACTTTCTCATCTCGCTGCAAAAAATTGTGAGATGCGATGGCTGAAAATTATACTCTTCTCCAAGTTAGTGAATGAAGCGAATCATTGTCTGTTCTTCATTCTTATATACCAAGTAAAAGAGTTGTTGCCATATAGCTAGCATCATCAATTTGCCAGCCGCAACAAGTATAGAATTTGTATAACTTAATGCATTCTCTTCGCAAATAACTATTCTTGAGAACCAGCCATCTAATCAGAAACAGTCTAAAGCTCATTCGTATCACTACCAAGAATCATCCACTAATTATGTCCACCAAAAGAGCTAACGAATCGGGGTCAGATGACGCTACAAATAAGAAGTTCAAGTCCGAGACTCCAAATGTCGTTCCAAAGACTGCAATTCAGGAGAATGAGGTGGGTATCACTTCATACATTAACAAGAGAGAAGGTGGTTTCACAGGAACCATCAAGCTGCTTTACTCTGATTTCCAAGTGAATGAAATCGATTTACAGGGCAATGTAGTTCATCTTCTTGATGAAGGTATTGATGTGGGTAAGACAAAGAAAGAGCGTAAATTTGAGAAAAGATCCGAGGAGAGAAAGGAATTACAAGGTAAAACCGAAGAAGAAGTTGAAGATATCAAAGCTCAGAAGAGGGCCGAAGAAGACAACAAGCCTAAGTACGAATTATCGGATGAACATCGTGAGGAATTGCTAACTTATATTACCAAGGAAGAATTTGACCAAGTCGAGGAATTGTTCACTACGGGAAACAATATGGAAACAACTACTTCTTTCGACGATAAATCAGTTCGTGGTAAGATCCATCAGCTCTTCAGAGCCGCTTTTCAAGGTAAGTTGGAAACAATCACTTCGGATCAAAATACATTCAAAATTGCTATTGCAAAGAGAACTTCTAGAGGTAGACAACACCCTCAAGAAAGCATGCACCACATAGACGAAAATGGTGTAGTCAACTATGGTTTGGGCCAATTCAAAAACTACTTGCACTTTACTGTTTTCAAAGAGAATAGAGAGACCATGGAAGTTGCATCTACTATTTCCAAATTCTTACGTATTCCTCATAAATCAATTAACTATGCTGGTACCAAGGACAGAAGAGGTGCTACTTGCCAGAAGTTCAGTATTCACAAAGGTAAAGTTATTAGAGTGAACTCTTTGAACAAGGCCTTGAAAAACACCGTTTTAGGTGGCTTCACATACGAGGACACGCCATTGGCTTTAGGTGACTTGAAAGGAAATGAATTCACGATTACACTCAGGGATTTGACTCCTCTTGGAGGAGCCGAGCTTGAGACTATTGTTGACGATTGTTTCAACTCTCTTAAGGAGAAGGGATTCATTAACTATTTTGGAATGCAAAGATTTGGGTCTTTTTCCATTTCTACACATGCTCTCGGAATCCATATTTTAAAGGAAGAATGGAAGCAAGCGGCTGAACTTATTCTTTCCGAACAAGATGTTGTGGCGCCTGCGTCTATCGAGGCCAGAAGAATATGGGCTGAGACACAGAATCCTTCCCTCACCCTCAAGAAATTGCCTCACTACTTCTCAGCAGAAACATCCATTTTAAGGGTTTTAGAAAAGGAACAATTGGATGATAATGAAGAGTATGGAAAGAACTCGTATTTCAAGAGTATTATGGCCATTCCAAAGAACTTGAGAATGATGTACTCGCACGCTTACCAGTCTTACGTATGGAATTTAGTTGCATCAAAGAGAATTGAAATGTTTGGATTGGAGTTACAAGAGGGTGATTTGGTTCTCGATGATGAGGTCCCAAAGAAGGTCGAAGAGGATGACTTTGAGGAAGACGTCGCAGTTAACAAGGACGTCAAAGTCAAAGCATTGACCAAAGAAGACATTGAGTCAGGAAAGTATTCGATCTATGATGTTGTGTTGCCTACTCCTGGTTATAAAATTGAATACCCTTCCAACGAGAAGTTAGTCCAAGTATATGTTGATACTATGGCCAAGGATGGATTAGATCCCCACAAGATGGGTAGAAGAATCAAGGAGTTTTCATTAACCGGTTCCTACAGGAATGTTATGTCCAAACCGGAAAACATGTCCTACGAAATTGTCAAATATAAAGATAACAGTGTTCCATTGGTCAGAACTGATTTAGAAGTTTTAACCCTAAAAAAGGAAGGTCAAGAGAATGTTGAGAGAATTATTAGAGTTGAAGAAGGAGCAGACAAGACTGCAGTTGTCCTCAAGATGCAGTTGGGTGTGAGTTGCTACGCCACGATGGCATTAAGGGAATTCATGAAGGCTGATACTGCTAGATGGAGTGAGAATATGGTTAAGAGCGACGAAAAAGCTTAGTTGGTCTAAATCTGAGCAGAGTGCTTGAGGGTACAGTATAAAAAGACGTTAGTGTACATAGAGGAGATAATAAAATGCTTATAGTTTTATATTTAGATTGGCAGTTGGTGTAAGTTACAGAATACTAGCAACAAAACCGGTAACCGAGATAACCGTGACCCTCGCCGTACTTGAGAGATAACGGTCCTAAAAAAATACATTGCGCTTATAGGGGCTAATGATGGCTGCAACACCCCCAGTAGGCTTTTGAGGATGTACCCGTGTGTGGCACGGGTATTCATACAATGAGAATGACATGTCAGGAGTAATAAAATACTTCATTCAGGAACACAGGATCGACATAATACTGGCAAATAATAAGACCCCGATACAAAAAGAATGATCATTGACTGTAGAAAAATAAGTAATACACATATAAAATATAACAAACAAAACAAAATATTAGATAATGAATCAAAAAGAACATAAACTTAATATGCACTTGCAGCTTTCTTGCCGAAACGAGGCATACAAAACACAAGTACGCACAATAGAAACTTTTAAGGACAAGCACATGACACATAAATGACATCTTGAAGAGAGAGTGACGCACTATATGAAGAAGTCAAACTATAACTGCCATTACCGTCATAATGCGGAAAATACTACACTCACACCCCTAGCTTATCACAAAACTATAAAGGCTAAACCTCAGTAAACACACCATTTTCTCTCAACCACCCACATTCACTCCCCACCCTTGCGTCTCCCCAATGCAGCACTGCACACCCCAAATATTGCATCCCCTAATTCTCTGAATCGGTCCCCATGCACGCATTTCTACATCAACACGCACGCCGCATTACATCATTTTTTCCGCTTATCGTCGGAAATAATCTGGCGCAATGAGTAATTGGCGTGGATAATTATTCAGTGTGGTATTGGGGTTTCGTTAGGAATAAGAAACGACACTATCTGATACAATTGAGCGATAGACTCAGGAGAAAATCCCATTGACGTCATAGGGTTTTACTCCGACGCTGTTCCAACATTTGCAATTAAATTCGCAGCTGATACCGTCAACAAAGCCATGAGCAGATCAGTTCTCTCCACCATTTCGCCCAATGCGTTCCGGGCACTTGTGGCTACGTCCACACCAGCGTCCAGGGTCGTCCCAGTGGATGCTACTTGGTATATGCCAAACAACCCTAAGAATGGTCTCGAGGAGTTCTTGAATGAACAGAGATTACCAAATGCTGCATTCTTCGACCTCGATGCCATTTCGTTGCCGGGATCGCCGTTCCCCCACATGTTGCCAAGCTATGATCTTTTCAAACAAGCCATTGGTGAACTAGGCATCCAGAAAAACGATAAGGTTGTTGTCTACGATAAATCGGGGATCTTCTCCAGTCCTCGAGCTGCTTGGACGTTTGCCCTCTTTGGCCATCCTAGAGTTTACTTGTTGGATAACTATCTCACCTATAAACAATCGGAGTATCCCATAGAAAAGGGCAAAGTGGACTCGCTTCTGACCTCTTTGGCTCAGGAAGGAAAGAATGAAGGTTATAAAATCTTCTCCAAGGATAAATTCGAGAAAAACTACAAAGATCAGGTTATCGAGTACGAAGAATTGTTGAAATTGGTCGAGTCAGACGCGTTGGGTCAAGATTACTATACATTTGATGCTCGTCCTAACGACCGTTTCACTGGAAAAGTGCCAGAGCCAAGACCAGGATTGAGTTCTGGTCATGTTCCTTCCTCTTTGTCTTTACCATTCAGCAAGGTTATCAATGAAGGGAATAAGACCTACAAGACCAAGGAGGAATTATTAGAAGTTTTCCAGAAGGATTTCGGCTTAGACCTCTCAAATGATAAGTTCTTGGACGGCAAGAAGGGAATTATTGTCATGTGTGGTTCTGGAGTCACTGCGGTAATCTTGAAATTCGCCATTCAATCGGTGATCGGGTTAGATGTTCCTATTAGAGTGTACGACGGAAGCTGGACGGAATGGGCATCGAGAGCTCCGGAAAGTCTTATCAAAAAGGATTACTAAATAAATTATGATAGCTTAAAAAGAATTATAGAAACGTTGATTGTCATACGCTATGGAGGAAATGTAGGAATTCCAGTTTTATGGAATTGTAACGGTTTGCTTGGGGATATCGAAGAAAACCCGCATTCTTTGCAAAGTTTGGCACTATTGAATAACAGTGCAACATTTGCTTAAACCCTAATACAAGAGAGTGATAATGATGGCATTTGAAAGACGTACCTTTTGGTGTAAGCCATTTGGCAAATAAACCTAAGGTATAGTCGGATTTTCTGCGCAACGACAACTTATGAGCTAATACACCAATCGACACTTCAAACTGGCACAACACCTTGATGTTGGAGGCAAAGAGACCTGGACCATAACTCAGCCATTTAATCTACCCCCTATCAAACTTTTTTTGCAATCATTAAACGAAAAATCGCTTTGCCGCGGGTTCTGAACATCGAGCCCTTGCCGAATAAGAGGCATATCGAAAGATTTTCATCTTCCCCTTACATACATTCAGAATCACAGGCTTGAATCTCACCCCCCAGAGGTCATGCTATATAGTGATTTGCCTGTGTGCTCATAAATGTTTTACCACAAGGTTTAAGTCATTTCTGCTGCATATTGCGAGGAGCCCTTGTAGAGCAAATGTGAGTTTGCACCCAATTAGTACGTTTACTAAGAGATCATGCTGATTCGGTGGCGGCACTACGGCTGACCATCTCTTCTGTATCTTCGCTTTCGTGCATTTAGATGAAGACTGGCTTGTTCCTAGTGTAGTACCAAAAATCAGTAGTTTTCATGTTATTCCGCTACGCTGCTATTCTATCAATAGTCTGGGAAGGCAGAATCTTGCAAAGAGATTCGATGTTCAGCCACACAAAGACTTCTGATCTGGAATTAGCAGATTCACTCCCATGAAACCTAGTTTGTAAGCACCCGTGAAGTCCTCAGGCGTCACACACCCCCTCTTTCAAGAGGGGTCTTCCCCAGAACCCGAAGTAGATAAGGACAACAACAACACAGGTTTCAAAAAAGAACGGTGTTTTATTACCCTTTCCGTCTTGGGGCAGTTGTTAAAGAAGTAACACGGTGTGAGAGCATCCGGTTACCCTGCGTTACACAAACAATCCAGATTCCAATGTCCTTCAATTTGCAATTTCGAAGTGATAATTGCTACTGCATTTCGCCTCCTCGGAATAAGTATTCATTTTAGCAGCTGAGCAGGAATTAAGAGTTGATACAGAGGCATAACTGTAACTAGAATAGGACGTTTCCTCAGCTATGTCTATGAGCGATGTTGAAAAAAAGGACAATATTTTTCACTTCACTGACTTTATCGAAAATGGGATGACAATTCCATATCTTACACATAGTTAAGTCAAATTTAATTTGTTTCAAAGGTCAATTTGGACGAATTAAGATGTATTACTATATAAATTGATACCGCTAGAACACTAAATAAATATACCGAAACCAAGACTAAAAAATCCATATTATAACTAAGCTCTAATATCCCGATTTAAGAACTTCCAATATAAAAGTAAAATTCTTAATAACCAAAGTGAGTCGTCAACTTCTCGGGGCTTAAACCAACAATACCACCAATGTCCTGATTGTTGAGACCATCATTTCTTTCGTTCATCGAAAATAAATCGACGCTAGCGGGATTAGCATGAGTATTCATGTTGTATTCCTCTTGCGGCATGTCAATATATTTAAAACATTGAGCGTCGACTCCATCATCAACAAACTTTTGAAACTCGTAGAAGTGATCGGAATTCATATCCACCACCAGCTCATCGAATTTAGTAGCTTTTGTGGTAGTAGTATCATTCAAAATCTCATCGATTGAAGTTGAGATTTCACTTATTATAGGAGATTCGATTTCCTGCTTCAAGCTTTCAACAAACTCAGTTGGTCCAGCCAGAACTTGTGGTTGTTCGAATAAAGAACCAGGAAACTTGGAGTCAGTCGATAGATTTGGTGCAGATAAAACTCTATTATAAGTTGACTTTTCATTTTCAAAACCTTCTTGGAAAAGATCCTGGTTGTTAGGTACGTCAAAGTTGGTTATGAATCCTAGGTTTATGTCATTAGGTAAATGTGTGATACTGCTGTTGAATCTGTTTTGAGCTTCGTTATTAAATGGAATCGAAGATGCTTCTGGAGTAATAATGTTGAAGGTGTTGGTTGTAGGAGGTTGATGAGATAATTCTAGTCCCATTCCAGAATCTATGTTAGAACTTTCTGTAGACTTGCCAATCCAATAGGAAGGTTCAATCTTTATTTTCTTGGATGGAGGTTGCTCATCGTAAACATCAGGCGAAGTAGATGCCGACGATGAAGGCTTGTCGTGTGTGAAGGTAGAAGAGACTGGAGTTTGATAACTCGGTGGAGTCTGAATTGGGGAAGTGTTAGCTGAAGAAGGAGAGCTTGACTGCTTTCCTATGTATATTTGCTGGTCTCCATTTGCTTCTTTATAGTTCTTGATAAATTCCCAACACTTATCACCGTAAGTTTTTGGGGTTAATCCAGTAACAGATTTGAAAACTCTGTGGAAGTGCCAAGCAGAAAGCTTCGATTTAGCCGCTAATTCTTTGAAACCCAAGACTCCACCTCTTCTTCTTCTCTTCTTTGAGTTGCTAATTGTCTCAGATGTATCCTTAGCTGAATTTGAGCCCTTACCTTGTGGCTGGTAGATGTTCATAGCAGCTGCGAGAGCCAAGTGTCTGCAAGCAAGATCAACTAATTTGTAGTGATCAGAATCGTTCTTGGATAAAGTAGCGCCTTTTCCTTCAAAGTTTAAAACAGGAGACGACAATCCATCATTCTCGTCATTGTTCATTGGTGCGACAGAAGTTCCCATGACTGGGTTCATGTTCGCCTTCTTCGAATCGTGGATGCATGCCTTCAGGTTTTCGGGATTTCTGCCTTCGTTTTCGTCAACGAAAGGATGTAAAAAACCAATTTGGTTATTCACAGTGACAACACATTTGAGCAACAAATTAACATTAACGGTAGGTGAACTCAATGGGTCACAGTACAGACAAGGAATGTATCCCAAGTTGATTGCAACTGTACCATTAGGAGCGTACTCGATCTCTGACTTCAATCCAGTTGGAGGTCTGGCATCGCAATCAGGACGACAGAATAATTTGTTCGTCTTGTTACAAACAAGGAACGAGCCAGCAGCGAAGGGGTCGCTGAATTGGTATGCTTTCCACTTTGCGCTTTCGGTTGAGTAGACCATAATGAAACGAAAAAACGGAATATAGGGGTTGAGGAAATTTGAGGTAATGAGACTGTTGTCCGTAGGAACCTTATGTATTTGCAACCGGTTTAACCGTCTGTATACTTTCAATAACTGTGGTACCTATTGGAATGATAGGAAATATAGTAATGAAAGCCAATTAATGGGGGTTGTTCATGCAGAATTGGTACTGGTATTAAAGTGAGGTACTATCGAAAGTCTCGTTTGAGTTTTGTGTTTTGTGTTTTTGTTTCTAGTTATACAATTAGATTTGGATATTCCCAGATATTTATATCAAAACTGAAGAAGGGAACGGTATGAGTGGCTCATGTATTTCCTATACTGACTATTATAGAAAAGGGAATAAAATAAGGCTGCTTGGTTCTGCCGATCCCCAAAAATATTATTTTTTATGTTTTAGATTATGTACCCTGCTATGAAGCAAGAATTTCGTTGATTTTATTTTTGTCTACAAATTTTACACCCCGGGCCTATATGCAAGAGTGTTGAATTGCCTCACCATACATGCATAGGGCTAGTAATAGCTAGGATCGAGCAAAACATAATTCTGATTTGGAGGTGGCAAGGTTTATTTCTTTTGTGAGGAGAGCACCTATATACAAAAACTGAATGAGAGAGCTCGGAATTATATCTGCTAGAAGCTTCTCCGATTGCAAATGTAATAAAGGACGTGGCGGTGTTTCCAAAGTTAAGCAATATCGATGATCACAATAAAGGGGCTATTTGAGGTCATAGAATTGGCAGAATAATCCCAGATTAGGCGAGAAGAGTTATGCAGTAGGGCTTCACGGCAGATTTTAGATATTCGCATCCAGTTGAGCAGCCATTATCCGAGGGAAATCTTACTTTTGTCCGTTGTCTTATCCGAACCAAATTGATATATGATATGACATCAAACGTGGTAATACAACAGGAACTGTAACTCACTACAAACGAATGTCAATACCTATGTGTAACTAGAAGTAAAAGTGATAGCAATGATAAAAGCAATAGTGAATTAAGTAATTGTGAATTCAAGTAATTGTGATTGCAATTCCCCATAACTGTAAGGCTCTTAGATCTATGTACCTTGAATGATTCCTTCCAAAACTGGTGTGGAAAGTTCTAGAAAATTCTTAAGTTTTCATATTTTCTATTTTCTAATTACATATGATTTTTGGGAAAGCAGGCGGCCCTATCCAGGACATGCCAGAGGCTAGTACGTCAGCAATATTATCTAGACTTCATTTATAGGAAATACATTCTTAAGGGTTCTGTGTCGTTAGCGACGTCACTGGCGGGCAATATGTAAGTCCACGTCACTGGTAGGCAATATGTAAGTCCGATTACGTTGGTTTTGGCGGCTATTTGTTTACGCATAAAACGACTAATCACCTTTTCTGCTTCATTAAAATGGCTGCGTCTTGCAGGGCGGGTCTCGCTAGAGAATGTACTATGCAATAGTGTGCAGATCAGTTTCAAATTGCTGCCAAACCCCTCTCCAAGACACAGATATTCTCACTTTTGACACAGCGTTAGAGATCATATCAAAAATTGAACTTTCATATAGCCGCACAGGTAGGCAGTAGTAATTAAAGTTGTCTAAGACATCTCTCATCTGTAATTGGAATAAGCTAACAGATTAGACAATCATTTAGCACAATGTTGCAATCAATTTCTAATGTGTTCTAAACCTAATGCCTCTGTTGGGGAAGAGTTTGCAAATGAATTAGCTGTAGACAACCTACTGAAATTCTTATGCACAACATCTTAATTGTATTTTACTTAATTTTTTAACGGTACATAGATAGTAGTCTTCCATGTCCCACATTTAGCAGTTTCTGCATTTATCTAGGACATTTCCCCGGAAGGGATATCCGTTTTTGAATGCGAAAACATTTCTCTTCATTCAAGAGCCGCTCAAAGCTATGTTCATAGTCAACTTGTATCAAGGGACGCCGCAGTTCATTCTAGCTAGATGAATTTAGATTCATTCGTTGCAATTTTTTCACGCAAGTCATTGCATTATCTAACTAAAAAAAATCTATCTCTATCTACGTAAATAGTCATATGAATGTACCACTTGGGGGATGCTTAAACGAAAAAGGGGGGAACGTGTGGCAAACGCAGTTCTGTGCTTACCAGGTCATTCTTGCAGTTGATGCATGGTCTATACCAGCCCAGCAGCCACGCAAGCGCTTGCCTAATCGAGAGAACTTTTGGTCCAAGGAATGTAGCGGAGTTCCGTAAGTAATTGGGATATGTATGGAGGTTTTCCTCTTTTCATTCTGCATTTAAAATATGTTATTACATGTGAAATATATTTACTCGAGCGAGTTGTACATAGCAGAAACACTGGAAAAACCGATCTTTCATGAGTTAGATGATCTCACGCAATACGCATATGGTGCATATGCCGGCATTTCATCTTTATTCGGATACAGTTACGGTTTTACTCTTTTGTGTTCCAAATCGCCACTTAATCCCGAGGGGCCACATCCACAATTCTAGCCTCATGTATGTCTGGGATCCCAAGGGCATTAAGAGTGACTCTTGGAACTCAACCAGGAAGCCGTGGCCAAATTGGATGGTACACAATTGAGAAAGCCGTGCATTAGCCTTATGCTTGCCCTCAAACGCTCGGCTCAGAAATCCAAAGTCTTTCACAGGCACCCTTTCGGGCCACGCTTTCTCTCACTTCTTGGAGGGAACTACGCACTATAATTCTTCTAGATAATACCATATTTCCACCCCGCTGCCTGCTAAAAATACCCCTTAAGTCGCAGCCACTGTACATCTTTACATCACAGCCAAACCCGTAAATCACCAGTGCCTCACTAGAGCCCTATTTGCAGGTTACCTCGCACGCAGTTAACTACTAAAAACATCCAACATCCAAATAGCACCATTACAGGTAATAACAGGTACTGCTAACAGGGTTGATTTGCACCTGTGGTTTGTGTTTGCACCAAATATAGGACACCCCAAGGTACCGCGCCTAATTTGCCATCTTCAGTTCTCTTTCAGAGTGGAGATCGATCCCCTCAACTGCGGTCAAGAGTCAAACATCTTCCGGACTGCTCCGAACTAAGAGTCAAGTCTAATATTATAAGTCGATTTTTACTGCACCAAGTGTAAACAGACTAAGACAGCGCGCTAGAAAGGTTAATAACCGCAGTACTGGAACAATTATTGACGTATTGTGTGCCCGGATTTGCAAAGGAAGCGAGAAGAAAACTTAAAACTAAATTAAGGAAAAGCTCGAAGAAGTCATAGCTATACGGCCTTGGATCATCGCAATAGGTTTCAGTTACTAAAGAGTGAAACTTTGAGTATAATGGAGTACTATCCATCTGCAAAGAGCTTGGCTCTGTTGAACTTGGGGAATGGATCTGACAAGATAAATGTTAGTCCCCGTCATGCTGGTCATCATCATACAGTGAACATCAAGTACGGCTACTTCGTGCTCGTGATATCAATCCTACACATTTTGAGCATCACTCTTCGTAAATGGATCTACTTCAAGAACTGGGCTGCTACAGGGAAGTCTAAGAGTGTGTGGAGACTTCTTACACAGATGTCCATTTGCATTGCTGTAGTAGGTTGGGGCGCAATATTCGCAGTTTTAGGTATCTTCAACATAGAACATTTATCAGAAAACTATGTAACTGCAGTGAAGAGATTCGGAAGATTGGCATACTCTTTGCTACCCTTTTTAATCTTTCTCGTCCTCAGACCAGCAAATATTGCTGGATTTCAAATAGGATACTACCTAGAGGTCTTGAATCTCCATAAGTGGATATCCAGACTAGTTGCCCTTGCCTCTGTATTACATGGGGTGGGTTTCTTCTATAAGTGGACTGTTGAAGGTGTGCTCTTGACGAAGATACGGGTATTCGACAACTTTCTTGGAATTATAGTATTTACATTGCTGATTGTGTTGGTCGTTGTCTCAGTACGGTACTTGAGAAGAAAGAACTATCAATTGTTTTATATTATTCATAATGCCACCGCTTGGCTTTTTGTACTTTTGATACCTTTTCATGCCAGACCAGGTGTAACAGTCATTGCTATCATAAACCTTCTTCTTTTGATGTACCAGTTGTACGAGAGGTTCTTGATTTGTTACTCCGTTCAAGACATTCTGATAATAGAAAACACTCCACATTCATCCTTACAGATCATACGAGTTGCTAGACCAGTTACTTTCCCTGCTTATTTAGCAGGATCGCATATTAGATTAGGATACCCTGCAACAAACATCAACGCATGGATTCTTCCTACACATCCGTTTACCATAGCATCAGTCAACGATGACAATGATACTACTCTTGACTTGATTGTTAACAAACCTGCAAATTTTTCCATCGATATCACTACACTGCACAACTTGACGGGACCGTTTCCTTCGTTGCCTCCTCAATTTTTCAGATCTGCAAAGCAGGTGTCGATTGTCTGCGGAGGAAGTGGAATCTCTTTTGGATTGCCTATTTTCAAATATTTTTCAGGCACCAATAGAGGTGTCCCGGTCAAGCTCATTTGGTGCATAAGAAACCAGGAAGATACGTTCATCTTAGATCATTTGCTTCCAAAGCGTCCAGACAATGTTCACATTTATATTACAGGAATAGCTAATGGATCAAGCCTGCAAGAAGGTGCTACGACGTTATTCGACGAAGAAGCTGATGCGTTGTTGAGTGGTCGCGCTGGTGAAGATATAGAGATGTCAAACTTGCACGGTAAGAAGGAGAAAGGAGACGCATTTTCGATTCACCAAGGTAGGCCCGTATTAGACGAAGTTTTCGCTGATGTAGTGGCCAACGTAGACTCATTTGATGAGAGATGGGTTATCTCTTGTGGCCCTCGTGAGTTGATTTCACATTGCAAGGATTGGTCAAGTGGAAACGGCTTACAGTTCTTCTCCGAATTGTACGAAATGTAGGTAGATTATAGTAAATGAATTAGAGCATATAGAGCAGAAGTATAACCTATAGAATGACAACGAAGTCTATTTCGTTAATGAAAGATATGGAAGTTCCATTTGCAATCAGTTCCAGAAGATGCAAAAAAAACATTAGCTAGCACTCAGGATTGAACTAAGGACCAACAGATTTGCAATCTGCTGCGCTACCACTGCGCCATACCAGCTAATATACGCCAAATTGAGAAGTCTAGCATACAAGAGAATTAAAATCACATGATTAATCACGTGATCCAAAAAAAAATGTCAGAACTACGGCCAATCAATCAGCCAGAGGGACCTCTAGGGGTATTCTCTGATGAAAGCTCTTCAAA
>JAJMAO010000103.1:0-55340 GCA_030572575.1 Scheffersomyces insectosa
ATTTATGGGTGGTTAGTAAATATTGGTTCCGTTTGCAACCACATTTTTTGACTTTCACCATTTTAGTTTCCCGTCTTTCCGCGAACTTTTTTAATCTTTTCTCAAACTTTATTAGTCTTCAATTGTGAAAAGTATTCTAACTATGAAAAGAAATATATAAGTATCTAGAACGTATATAATTCATTTTGTATGTGACTTTTTTATAGCAAATAAACATTGTTCTCTAATACTTCAAAACGTAGACTAGATGAAATTATCGCGCCTCAATTTGGATTACTAGAGCGAAGTATTGTTAAGGGGGGTGCGAATATTGTCTGGAAAATACTGTATGTAATATTATTCCGCAGTATCTAATACGAACATGTAACTGCTTTGACACGGTAGTTACATCATTCCGCGATATAGTTACGGCCAGTATAATGTATGTAAGTCAATAAAATAATCAGCATAGAACAAGAAATGACAAGAAATGGGACTCTTGGCATGGACACGGCAGCTTGTTATCGGACCCAGGCCCCTTCCATGCTATCACACATGGGGGCCAAGTCACTAATGTAACCAAAGCCTTTTTGGATAATGAATAAGATCTACGGTTGGTGCGGGTTAATAATACAGAGATCGCTGAAACCAATAATACCACCGAAAACGGACACGAAATGACATTTTGCTAGATGACCCACAGGCGAGCCACTTCCAAACCGGACCCATTCTGCAACCCGCTATACCACTCTTTACCGAGCTCTAATCTAAACACCACTGCACAGACTCTACCGAGCTCTAATCTAAACACCACTGCACCGACTCCACTGAACTCGAATCTAAGCACCACTCCACCTCGTCTGCTATCCCACTTCATCCCACACACATACCTCTCCTCCACTCCACCTCCTCTACCACACCCACCTCCTCTACCACACCCACACCTGCCACCACCTCCATCCCGATGCTCCACCCTTTTTTCACACCCATTGTCCCAATGGGGCAAAAGCTCCTGCAATGCCGCCGCCTGCACACTAAAAATGACCTGATTTTTCGGCTTTGTGTCATTACTGTCCCGATTTTCAGTGTCACTGCAATTTGGGATTTGCAAACGGTCTCGGGAGAAGGTTGAAGGATAAGCTTGCAAGAATAAGTTTTCATATATATAGCGAGCGACAGAAGACCGTACCAGTTGGGAAGCGAAGAGCGTGTGCTACAGAAACGAAAATCGCGGTTTTACTCTGACCTTATTGAGCCGTATTGCAACCGCTACTACTCTGCGAACGAGACCTGTCACCATCGACACACAGAAGCACAAACTGCCGCCAATCGAGTTCGTGTTTTGACGCCCAAAAACACCGTAACAGTAAGCAAACAGCATCCAGCGGTTACTGAACCACCGAGATACCAGGTTGCCGATTTTCAGCTAGAAAGGTAGAGACTGGACCGTGATTTCTTCATTCTCACCTTTGAAAAACGCCCCTTAACCAGTCTGCCAAAACACCGTCAACATGACAGATTTCGACACCACAGCTTTCTTCAACTTCGAGAACGCTGACGACTTCTTGTTCAGCGTCTCTGGGCCACTGGGCAACAGCAATACCAACAATAGCAATATTAGCAAAAACAGTACCGACAGTAGTAATGCGGGCACTTCTTTCAACATCGCAGAGCCCTATGGCGCTTCGTACTCTCCTTCGTCTTCAGGCGACGAATCCTACAACAAGTACAACGCCCAGTCAGTCGAATGGAGCGACAACAAAACCAACAACGAATACAACAACAACGATTTCAGCTCGTACAACCAAGATTATGTTAACCCTAACTACCAGTCTGAGGCCACTTCTAACACCACAGTTACATCCACAAACACACTTACCGTAAACGACAACGACTTATTCAAGGAAATTCTCCAAAACAACAGTAACAATAACACTTTACGTGTCAACGCAATCGACAATGATAGCAACGAGTTCAAATCGTCCTCGATGTCTTCAGCGTCATATTCTCAGGATGGCATTAGTCCTGTCAGCCATACTTTGAGCTCCACACATACATCCCCAGAGCCACCGACGATCAAGAGTGAGCTGTTGGATGGTTCTCTCGTTAAACGTGAGGATGAAGGCGATGATGAGTACGATAATGATTCGTCCTCATTAGGACCTGCCAAGCCGCCAACTTCCACAACTACTGGCAAGAAGAAGAACAAGGTCACGAAGCCAAAGGGCAAGGATAAGACATCCCACAACATGATCGAAAAGAAATACAGAACCAATATAAACTCCAAAATATTGGCTCTAAGAGATGCTGTTCCAGCCTTGAGAATCGCTGCCGGTGGAAAAGATGTTTCCATGGATGACTTGGAGGGATTAACTCCAGCTTCCAAGTTGAATAAAGCCTCTGTTTTGACTAAAGCAACTGAATACATCAAGCACTTGGAGTCTAAAAATGACATCTTAAAGGAGCAGAATTTGCGGTTGCAGAGATTGATACAAGAAGCCAACAACAACCCAGGTATTCCTCAGTTGCAACAAGTTTCTCCTCCACAGGGTCAGATTCAAGGCGGCTTTGGGTACTACCCACCTTCGAACGAGCAAAGCTTCAACGCGGTGCAGAATAACCACTTTGGCGGTAATAGCTTCCTCTTCAACCAAAACCAACAGTATAATCAACAGCTCCAGCAGCAACAACTTAATCATCAACAACAACATCATCAACAAGTACAGCAACAGCAACATCAACCTCAGTATGCTGCGCAGGGTAGCAACAAATATTTGTTAGGAGGAATGGCCGCCGTTATGGGTACCTCTCTTTTTGCTGGTGGAGGAACCAACGACTTCAAGAGTTTAAGTGCCTTGCCGTTCGCTCATTTGCTTCCTCGCGGACTTACCCATCCATCACCTTTGACACTTCAAATGTGGAGCTTAATCAAAATTGTGTTGGTTATAGGAAGTTTGGCCAGTATTTTCGTGCCTTACTTCAGGAAAAACAGTGACTCTAAGAAGACCAAAGAAAGTCAGAACGAAAATGTTTTCGTGAGCTGGGTTTTAGTCAGCTTGGGATTCCAGTTGCCAACTGTTTTGAGCGAAGAAAAGAAGGAAGAAATCTTGAACAGATTGCTTGGAGCTGGATATCCTGGTGTATGGACACAGTTATTACAAGATTACTTGTTGTTATCAACAAGTGAGTCCAATTTTGAAAACTGTTTCTTGAACATCCTTGTAGGAAGACTATTAGTCGCCAAATACCGTTATTTGAATAAGATATTTAACCGTAACTTGTCTATCAGAGGTTCCTTGATCTTGAATTTGGAGTACAAGGGTGATAATAAGTCTTTGACTAGATTGAACAAGTTAATCGGCAAAATTGATGGATTATCCTTGTTAGGTTCCGACCAGTTGATAACCAGGTTAACCAATTTGATTAACAGAAAGAACATCAATTATGATATCCAGGATGGACAAAACCACGTGAAATACGTTGAATTTTACCAGGACAACATTGGTGACTACTATGGTATCCTTGTGAACTGGAGATTGTTGGAAATTATCCATCAGTTGGTGTTGACTTACTTATCTAATATCAATAAGGATAAGACCCAAATTTTCAAGGACTTGAAGGTCATTGATGAATTAGTTGTAGACGAAGAGACTAGAATTTACAACTACTTCAAATTATTCAAGACTATTGTTAATTCTAACGATTCGGGATATTTATTGCTTTCGATGAACAAGGTCGTTAACAAATACTTGCAAAACTTCAGATTTGTAGTAGAGGGTCCTGAATTGACTGATCACGAAATCTACAACACTTCTGATGAAGAGGAAGAAGAAGAAGTATCTGAAGACGCTAATAAGCCAGCAAAGAAGTTTATTCCTTCTTTGAGATCTCAAAGATCATTAATCGCATCTTTGAACTTAGTGAATGAGGAACAATTTACAATTCTCGCTTCTTCTTTGGTGTTATATTACTACAAGAACGAAGAACCTGCTAAGGCATTGAAGTTACTGAACTATTTGAGAGCCTCGTTGTCCAAAACCAAGTTGACTTTGTTGAGCTTCGCATCTTTGTTGACATTAATTAATGAGGTGATACCGGGCCAACTCGATGAGAGTGAGGTTTTGGATAACTCCATTAAGGTATTGAGAGCATGGATAAATGACGCCAAGTTCTTGGACTACAAATTAAGATCAAACTTGAGCGAAATAGTTGTAAATAAGGCCATGATCATTAATGGTATTGAAACTAATGAAACTGATGAGGATTAAGATACAGAACTATAATGGGCAATATTTTCTGTTCACTAATTATGGAATTTCAATTACTTCTTGTTGTGAATATAATTGATACAATGTGAATATTTCAGGATCATAGATCAAAGATAATACTAAAGAGGGCAATCTCATAAGATTGACATTTATTTAATTTTTTTACAGCTGTTTTTTTACTACTAATATACAGAAGATTCTACAAACTAGTCCGACGGCTGCCAACAATCAAGGCTTTTCCGATGCGTTTCATGTAAGAGAAGGATTTGAGAGCGCCGAATATGCGCACTTCAGGCAAGTTACGCCGTCTAAACTACGTTGCACCAAGCACGGCTTAAAACTGCCCAACATGAATAATTTCTCGACTCATAAATGCTATTAAAGATGCAAGAGCATGAGAGAACAATGAAGCTCAGCAGTTTTTGGTGGAAATATGACCTTGTAAGGGAAATGTGCAGCTATAGGAAATGTCCTTTCGTACAGCCTACGATGGCCAGTGATGACATCAAAAAAAAAAGGCTATGTGCAGATGAAATAAATATGTACCAAATGTCATAATATTATGTATACGCAGGCAAAGAATGATTTGACCTTCTAGAAGACATGTGTTTGGCATATAGGGTCTTGCTTCTGTGATTGTGATCAGCAGGGAATGGGTCGTCTATTTGGCCAAGCTTGAGGTGGCAAGGGAATGTGGCAGTCTCTAGAGGCCTAGAAACTAGCAGGAAGCAACACATGCTGTCTCTTGTAGTTTCTGGAGACCTTCTACTCCCCAATTAAAGTTACTTAATGTAGGCAATTTCATTTAGATGTGCACTTTGCAAAGGTTTCTGTATATTTTTGAACAATGGATATATGTCTTGATTATTTTAACAGTTGCCACTTTGGGATCGTCGTACTGAGAAAATTCACATTGGTGCCTCCTTCGAATTGTATTATTTCATTCATAGTGTCGCCACGTAATTTTAGTTCGTGTTCTCTGCCTTAATCGTCTCCAACTACCTCTGGGGAATGAGTAAGCAAAGAAAAGACCAGATTCGGTATCTGTACAGTTATGCTCGATAATTATGAGGCGATGACTGGATGGTATTTGAAGGCTGGGTTAATGGGACAAACAAAGACTCTGCCTTGCCAGTAGACTGTGTATTGCCTTCTCCAGCTCGTAACGTCCGGATCTTTCCGCTAGTACACATTAGTCTGACTGGCAAGAAGCGTTAGGATCTCACTGAACATACAACGCTTTTCTTAGAAGCATGGTGCTAAAAGAAAGTTTCACCTGAATTTAGTAATTCTGGGAGACGGAATAATCGCTGCATCGGCTGTGCTGTACCTAGCGAAGATATGCCAGTTGAATGAATCGGTGTCAAGTCGATTTGCGGAGGGTTATCCAACGGAAAAGTGTTCACATAATAGTTGCAAGCTCCTATCGGGTAAGCTGATCCGACTTTCAAGTACCATACGGTGATAGGTGTTACTGACTCGCTTACTATTAGCTCCTACACTAGTAACAAGCCGACCAAGCAACTTCTACGCACGGCATTCGAGCCATATCCTGAAAAATAACTCGAAATCATGGCTTGAAAATTAAGCAACGATTATAATTAGAAATTCTCGGGCACTCTAAAATTCATCCATGTAGCTAACGGGAAAATTAGACCAGAGCACTCCATTCATGCGTTGACGCTTACACTTTCATAGTGGATGTGCCAGAATAATAATTATGAACGGTGTGTGAGTACTGACTTGTACTGCAGCATGTTACACTAATGGGGATATTTTCCAACGGAATTAGTTCCCACCTCTCCGGCCCGAGTTCAAGTCAAACGGGGTGGCTTTATTAGTCCTCTCCACTATCCACAAAATACAAAATTTGACGAGCACTCAATTTGGGAATTGGAGGCGTAGCAGTACTTCATCTGATGGAGTGTAGTTATGAGATGTTCGTACTCGACGGACAGACTCAAGGGACTTAGGGATCCTTCCTTCACGTGTAATGATAGAATTTTACATGTTCCATCATTTGGCTTTAGAGCTCGTGCATTTTCTTCTATCAAGTAATGCATTATGCGTATGTAGAATATATTAACAATAGAAATTTAGTCACAGATGACACACCCTTTTCGTTTAACAATTCTTTTTTTTCCCTCAGGATCTATGCACCTACGTGCAAAAAAGAAATTCTAGAATATGGATTTTTTGCAAGCATGCGCTAGTCTAAAAAAATACTACTTATTTTTTAGACATCACCGATTGATTTAATTTCTTACATATTGACCTTCTGCATTCGTTGCTGTTTAGCGTAGGAGGAAATGACAATAAGACCAGTGTCACATCAGCCGGAGAAAACTCTCATGATTTTGACGCTTATTATTCTCGGCGGACGTGTTCGTATTTATACTTCGAGGAATCCTGGCCATTCCTTTTCAAGGAACAGTGACTGTTTCTGTTGTGAGACTTTATTACCGGCAGTGTATTGTATCCAAGTGAACTGATAGCACAGATTGACACACCGTAGCTGCGGACCTGATATGTCATAGATTATTTTTAATATTATACTGATCTTCTTTATATTCACCTACACTGCGCATGTACTCATGACATATCTTACGTTCCATACATCCAGTTGTGACATACCAAGAAACTTCATACTCTGATCAGCATTTGAAACCATTACCACACCAGTCAGACATTTACGGACCACCCAAGATACAGTTTAGGATATCGTTTGAGGTGGTTCATAGTGTGTAACGGAAGAATTATTTCCTAATATTCAAAGACTCCATACGTTTCGGAATATCCTTATTGCGTTGATCTCCTTACTTCATATACGTCACCGATTACCAAGCCACCCACCATCATTTAGCCTTTGAATCACATATAATCATTCCTGATTTAACGATAATCTCTACATCTTGCATAAATAATAGAAGACATTATTGCATTATTCCCTTCCCTGTTCATTATATATAAAGACAAGAAACCCGGGGTGCAATTACTGATAATATAGTCGCTTGTTTTGAAATCCCTTTACTAATTCAAACATAAACTTATACCTACATTTTACAAACCAACCAAAGTCATACTACCAAACTATACTAACATATTAACTCGATTTTAATTCTTTTCATTATGTCAGACTCCGAAGACAGCTCTGTTGACACAAACGACTATACTATTCGAGACTACTATAAATTAATTAAACCTTTATGGGCTGCAAAAGATATCAATGCCAGTTATCTCAATAATCATAAATTATTAAGGACATTAGTGGATTTCTCCTTGTCCCACTCTCTTTATCTCAAGAATTTACAGAAGCGTGAACTAGAACTTGGCGATATAATTCCTACTAAAATCAATTACGTGGACGCTCTTGTGATCAGAACACCCAATCATAACAACCTTAACAATGCTGAAAACCCCAACCAATTCTACGGATGCTTTAGAAATAGATACGTCGAGTTTTGTCCCCACCTAGCCATTGCAGTCTACCTCTTCAGTAGATTCCACATTCCTGATGAATATGGATCTCTTGAATTCATGATTTCCGACTACAGTAATAAGCTTGTGTTGGAAGATGTCAAATTATTGAAAGGAAATAATAAGTTGTCTGCTATCTCTTACAGTCAACAACACAAGTCTTCCATCAACGCTTTGAGTTTGAGTGGGTTAAACTATAAGGATATCAATCTCAATAAGTTGTTATTAACACAGTCATTTGAAGTTCAAGAGAAGTTGGTCCTGTTGGATATTGAGCATTTATCGCACCACGCCATGTTAAGCTTGGCTGGCTTCGATTCTTTCACCGATTATAACATAGCCAGAAATTCCATTGAGCCTCCACAGGAGTTACTAGAGCAGATATTCCCCTTCATCAACAAGCATAACCCAGATGAATCTGAAGGAATGGCCAAAATCAGACAATTACTCTTGATGCTCAGAAGAACTTTGTGTCAAGACATGGTTATCATCAAGAGAAAATACCCTTCCAATCCTGTCTCCAGAAACGCTATCTTCAACTCAGAGTTGTTCGCCTCCTACTGTCAAGATATGGAAGCAGCTGGAATAATCGAAAAGACTCCTACATTTGTCCCACCAGACGAAGAAGACTGGGATATGAAACCAGATTTTGAAGGATATGAACTGGGAAGCAGCGCTACCAATATGGACTTACAGAAGATAATAGATATCCAAAACTCCAAGATAAAGACACTTGACGAACAGTTGAACAACTATTATCTTGAACAGAGACATATATTTTCCAACTTAAGTGATTTTATCGAACGCCAGAACGAGGTCTTTCAGCGCCAAAGTGAATACATGCAAAAGATACAAAACTCAACTAATGGTCTTCTCGTCTTGTTATCGTCAAGGAATAAGAATATGATTCCATTGGCTCAACAGAGTTTATCTGAAACCAGTGAGTTCATTACTTCCATCAACAACACCAACATCAAACAAGGCTTAAACAATACCATCGACTTACTTGCCAAGCTCAATAATAACACTCAACACCAACAACAGCACTTTGTGTCAATCACGAATAACCAATCCATATACAACCAGCATGCAATAATCCAACCAGGGTTCACAGAACGCCAACTGCTGCAGTATCCATCCCAACCACCTATGACTCCAAAACAGCTTGAACGTCAAACTGTGTTGAACAGAAGGTTATCTAGACAAGCAACTACTTTGTTCGAGATGTGGGACGACTTCAAGGGTTTAGAACAAGACTTGAAGACTCATGAGATCACGGTAACTGAGTGGTTGAAGGTTCACGGAAGCTCAGAGAGACAATTCAGACACACACGGTTGAAGATCATCAAGTTCATAGAGGATGAATCCGCCAGAAGAAATTGCTCAGTTGAGTTTGTCAAAGAGAAGCTTCACAACAAGATGAGAAACAGGCTCAGACCTTGGACTTTGGATGAAGTCCAGAGAATGTTGACTTCTGGTAAAAGAATCGACTTGGACAATTAAAGCTCCCTTCTAATTCTGGTCACATTATTTTGCATACAATGGGGAAAGATCCTACCCCCACATTTTAGATTTACAAATGGGGTCACAAAACGTTTTTATTTCTATGTACATTGCTCTCACGTATATACTGTATTATTAAACTTTACAATCACTGGCTTTTACTCAATAGATATATTTATACTATACCCTGTTGTTTTGCTACTGCTACATTCTCACTCCATCGCAATCAGATGCTGCTTAGAAGTTAGTTTCCGCTCCCACATTAAAAATACGCCAAACAAATTCCGCTTTTTGCTGACATAAAAAAATATCTCCGATCTCCACATATTTGTCAGTTCGTTTAAAGTCGGAGGACAGTAACGGGATTGTCCAAGGGTAATAGATAATCGGGGAATATTCTCCGGGGTTCTTTTGTAGATTTAACATATAAAGTAGATGAAATTGTAGTCCCGTCTGGAGTAATTGAGCGGTGAGAAAATAGGGATACACATGGTACGCTTGGTGTAATAGAATTGTGCTTAACTGTATGAAATCAAAATGAGTCAGACACTCGAGTCCAATGGCCAGACGAACACTTTCAAACAATTGGCAGTCGAAGATGAGGTTCAAGAACAAAGAACATTGATGCAAAACATTCGTGACAACAAAGATGGAATCTTCGTCGTTTTTGCTGGCTTCTTGTGCAATTTCATGGTCTTTGGAATCGGGTTTTCGTACGGTGTCTTCCAAGAGTTCTATGGTTCCAAAGATGGTCCGCTCCATAAGTATTCAGACTCCGAGGTTGCAATAGTTGGTACTTTGGGCACGGGTTTGACCTATATGTGTGGTATCTTCAATAAGACATGGATGTACTACTTCAAACCGAGGACGATTATGTTGGTGGGTTCTGTAATGATGTCGGTTGCGTTGATTCTTGCTGGTTTTTCTACAAAATTGTATCAATTCATATTGACCCAGGGATTGATGTATGGCTTTGGATCAAGTCTCTTGTATCTTCCACCTGTGGTATGTGCTCCTGTGTTTTTCAATAAGCATAGAGCCATTGCCATGGGAATTCTTTTCAGCGGAACAGGTTTCGGTGGTTTGTCGTTTGCACCTTTCACTCGATATTTATTAGCTCAGGTTGGATACAAGTGGGCTCTTAGAATATTAGGGTTAATTAACTTCGTCGTCTCTTGTTCGGCTAGCTTTATGGTGGTACAAGCTCCAAACCAAAATTTCCAAAACCATGCCCGTTTGTTCAACTTCCATCAACTTGGATCTTGGAAGGTTATCTTCCAATTGGGAGGCTCCTTATTACAAGCGGCAGGTTATTTGATTCCGTTGATTTTCATGTCTTCATATGCCCAAACCCTAGGTTTCTCTAGAGGTGAAGGTGCGTTGTTTATTGGTATTAACAACGCTATCAATGCCATTTTCAAAGTGATTCTTGGTTTTGGTGGAGACACAATTGGCAGACTCAATATGATTATCATTTGTAGCGTCTTGAGTGCTCTCACGATATTTGCTTTGTGGATGGTGGAGTCCCGGGGAACTTTTATTTCTTTCGTTGTTCTATACGGAGCGTTCTCTGGTGCAATTATCAGTCTCTTGCCCACTTGTCTCGTGGAGTTATTTGGGGTAGCAAATTATCAAGCCATGAGCGGCTTAATGTACTTCAGTAGAGGTATTGGAAATTTGCTAGGATCTCCTTTGGCGGGTTTAATGATAGCTGATGGCGGGCTCAAGTCCAGTGACTTCAAGAATCCCATGATATACAATGGTGTTCTTTTGGTAGCTAGTACATTATGTATGTGTGCTCTTTGGATCATCGCATTCTTAGAGAAAGAAAAGAGATCGTGGAAGCTTTAGCTCTAACAAGAGAGGTTGTTTCATTTACAGCATCTATTCTCTATTTAAGTATTCAATACTTTTTATATCTATTTAGAAATGAAGATGTGAACTAACAGTAATTAATATCAAACCATAACTTCAATGCATTTACGTGATGGGCCTATAAATCAATAGACTCAAAGGTAAAAGGCTCGTATGCATATCCCTCTCCCTCAAAAAACTTCGACATAGCCTCAACCCAATGTAATCTGAGAGAATGTAACATTGCTGAAGTGCCTTCCATCATGACTAAAATACACACAGTTAAAATGAACCAAAGGCCAAACAAAACCACAACCATGAAAATTCCAAAATTCCCAGTAACGCTAAAAGCGTTTTGAATAGTCATAGACCACAAAACAGTGGATAATTGCGCATGAGCCAACGACAACGCCCACAATCTTAAATATGAAGCTGTGTGACTGACACAATTCAAACAGAATTCAATTGTGTGGATCACTTGGTGGATAACAATGTCCCCAAATTCGAAACTACCAGCGTCATCACCGTGTGAAGTTGAATTGTGATTCATTGGTTCGATATCGTTTGGGAAATGGAATTCACCATCGAATGAATCAACATCCTCTGGAGGGTCATTATTCAAATCATTCTCTAAATTGATTGCTTCCTCCTCTTCATGAAGTTGGAGGGTATGATTAGCCTGTGAGTTTAAGTCTCTGTATCCTAGTTGGATAGCTCTATCATTCTGACGTTTCAAAGTTAGTGGTTTATAAATCAATAACCAAGGAACACAGACCAAAGCAATGAGTACTAAAACAATTTGAATAAATTTTTGACCAGGATACAATGGTTCCTCGATTTTACCAGGAGACAAGAACATGTTGATCAACATATTAAGCAAACCAGGAGGTCTCTTATTAATCTTGATCCAGTCAACAGACCATTTGTATAAAATGGTAAGGCACAAGTAGCCGAAAATACTTTGCATAAACAAGAACCCTGGAATAAAGTTTCCTATAATGTCGACCTTTGATTTGAAGTATAAGTAGTTCACCAAACTGAATGCAAGTGAGTAATTCATGTGAGCAAATCCCATGAGAACAGAAAGCTTCATCTTGTACGAGTTAGTGAATAGCAAATTGTTCTCAGTTCCATGCCACGCCCAGTCCAATCCAAATGGGTATACACCCACCTTCTCAGCAATAAGGGTAACTGGGCCATCTTTAGAGAAGTCGTAACCCGCTGGAAACTCGAATTTCCATCCAGACTTGAATAAGGTCATGGACTTGGAGAAGATATCATTATATAAGAAACCAGTGTAAATAGAAAAGATACCCATAAGAAGGACAATGTATCTGCCGTTGAAGGCCATCTCGAATATCTCGTCCTTGTTTCTCATTGCCCCGAAGTACACTTCATTTCTAATGAGATACAAACTAATCAATAGCACAATGAATCCATGTCCGATATCACCAAACATAATAGCAAACATGAAAGGGAAAGTAACGACAGTGGCCAAACCGGGGTTGACTTCTTGATATGTCGCTACTCCGTAAGCATCTATAATCAGTTGGAATGCGGCAGTAAACTTATTAGTTTTATGAAAGGTAGGAGGAGTTCTGTTAGTCGAAAGCTCGTTCACTACAGCAATCAATGATCCGAACTGGTCCTCCAAGCTCTCTATGTCATTGTCTGTGTCATCAATGGCAAACAAGGAACTCTGTCCATAAGAAGAGGGTGGCACATTATGTGTGGAACCTGAGTCTGGTGACAACGTGATAGACTCTTGAGAGTCCGAGCTTTGGTTGCTGCTACGGGTTTTCTCTCTAACAAGATGCCTTAAAGTCTGGCGAATAAGGCCCAAATCGGAAGATGGCACCCATCCTTCTCCAACCAAACATCTTCTGGTACCATCTTCATCAAACTCATTAAGCGTTTGGTATATCATCTTTTCTCTTTGCACTATGAAGCAGAAATCAGGATATGACTCTTGGAAAATAATTAATTCTGAAATGAGGTGGTTTTTGGTCGTAAGTACTATACTGTTCAAATCGTTGATTTTATTGTTCAACTCAGCTGAACTTGCTGCTCTAGCTGCTTCACCACCGTTCACATTGTCATAAATAATACCATCAAGGGATTGAATGATCTTCCTGACTCTAGTTCTTAAAAAGTCACCATGAATGTAGATAATGAACACGTTTTTTTCAACAAGTTCATCCAGCTGCGAGCTGAAATTGTACAATTTATCGTCCTCAATTGGGATGTCATGAAAGTATAAATTACCTCTTAAAGTTCTCCATAAGATCTTTCTCAAAAGTGGTACCTTTTCTCTCGCGATGGTACCGGAAATTGCATTGAATCCTGAGTCCTCTAGGTCTGCTGTTTCTACACCAAGCTCTAAGCTGTTGTTGTGGTTATTCAAGCTGTTCAAAAGTGCAACGTTGTCTTCATCTATGTCGTTATTGAGATTCTGAGACTCATCAAATTTGACTAGACTATTACGATGAAATTGAGTAAGGGCATTGAGGACATGTCTGTTTTCTATCAACTTGAGTTTCTGCAAATCCAAATTATTGTACGAGTTGTCCAAATGCTTTATTCTATCAAAAAAATCCGTGATTTTCTGCTTGATCTGATCTACATCAGAGGTACTGGGAAGCAGCATTTTGTCTGCCTTTAGATTCACGAAGATATCGCTCTTGATAGTTCCGTATTTCAGCATGATGGAATTCAAGAATCCTAGTTGCTGCTCCATCGCGTCTATGCCACGCAACTCCGTTACGAATGTTCGCTGGAAAGGTGTGAGCTTGGAATTCAAGTCTCTGAAGTGGACGTTCCCCAAGTTTCCAAGAGTGCAGACCATATCTCTCGCCAACTCGATAGTTACATAGAATTGGACAAGGGTCATGGGAGCTGAACGGAAAATAGCTTCCTGTGGAGCTTGTGGCTCTTCCAGTAGCTGGATCGGTTGCAGCATTGGATTGTATTAAAAAGGTGGTATTGAAATTTAACCGTTGTCGCGAATGAGTGTTACAAATGAACCACAGGTAAAAGATCCAATAGTATAAACAAGAAATTCAGTAAACAACAAGAAAAGTCTCTATTTATTCTCCGGATGGCTTCCGATTGGCTCTTAGTTGACCAATTCCTGTAATTTTGGCGTCAATTGACTACTTTTCACTAGAGCCAGAGATAGATATTGGAACCGCTTTTCGATCTGGAGGTAGTATTGACCCGTAACAAGTTGTGCAACTATGGTGAAAATTGACGATTCCGCCTCTGATTCTTTCCGGACCGGTACTCTGGATGCTTCAAGGAAACGATTCCGTGTCTGATGCAACCAATTTCTTGCTTGTGGTGGTAACAGAGCAAAGAAGAATGGACACTAACCACTGTCGGCTCTACTTAGCCTCAGTAGATCGGATTTCTTAGCCTGGATTTGGAAGTAACGTGTAATTAAGGGAGAACAATGTGCACTTGAGGGACACCAATATGCAATATGGGGAAGGTAAAGTGTAGATTGTGGGAGAGATACGTGTTGGTTGGGGATGCAGGTTAGAGTAGGCAATGGCAGGAGTGCATTTTTGCAGGTTTGGATGCGTGAAGTGTGGTCCTTTGTGTGGGACGGCTCTTTTGCACCTTGGCGAGTGAGTCCATTTACATGTTGGCGTAGGAGGTTTATAGTTAGCAACAGTATCAGTTTTGCAATTTTGCATTCTGAGTGCTATGTTTAGTGATATCTGTGTGTGTGCTAATGGGGGTGTTAGAAGGTTTTTAGTTCTTCAGGTGGTTTACGGGGATGGTTTCAACTTGTATAGAGAAGACATGAGCCACTGACATTTTTTTGCATCAATTTGTCTACGTTGGTCCCTCTGATGAAACGTAGGTTATACGGTATACACTGCTGCTAGGTTGGCGAGTCATCTAAAGCTAAGAAGGAAGTGGCTCTTTCAGTCTTTGACCGAATTTCTTGTCTCCGCAGCCAATGTGTTCCTGAGCACTTTTTTACTTTTCATTCCTCCCTGCTGCTCCAAACACTAAACCCATCTACTATTACTCCATACATTCAGCTCACTACACTTCTCCATCCTGCACCCATTATCTTAACTATGGCAGCTCTTTCATTATACGACTCGCTCGATGTAAAGAGAAGCTATCCCTGCACATAGCATTTATCATACGTCACACACTAGCCGCCATTAGTACTGTTAAATACTAAGCAATCTATACTTATCCAGGTAGATCTACAGTCAACTATATAGAGACACCGACGAAGGAAGAAGGTCTACTTAATCTTCCGTTGAAACATTCGCACTGTTTACTTCAAGCGAAACTCCCATTTTCCTGGAAAAGAATTGCATCTTTACCAACTATCCTTCAGTACTGCCAGAAGTAGCATTATCAGAGAGAACGTAACGGTGATTCCATTCTCCGCAAGGTGTTAATAGACTGCAATCAAAGTGACAATTGGAGCGATATTCAAGAACAGTAAGACATTCAATTAGACTTTCAATTTCACTAAAAACCCCATTGCTTGTGGTCCGGAATCAGTATTGTCTTTTTTCACCATTACATTTAGTGACTTCGTACTTCACCATCTACCTCATCCTTTTAGACACATTTAGACAGCAACCTAGCATTATAGCATTGACTACTCATTGACGAAAACTGCATCGCTTCATTTATTTCAATTGGAATTTACTCATAGCCTCATTTCACACCCTTTGCATTAGCTACCATGAAATTAGCGTTCTCCACAGTTGCCATCTTGTCCATAGTAACTACCCTTTTCAACCCCGTGCTATCCTCAATACCTCCATCTCATTTACACTATGAAGCACTTCATTATCTAACGACGGTCCCCAAAAGTTATAGAGGAAATCCTCTCTATACTGATGATAATATCGACGGGAACTTGTACATCCCACAGTATAATACTACTATCAATGACTACAACACACCAGTGGATCGAAAAGTTCCTGAGGTTGTTGATAAATTTGTTCTCCCTTTACTTGAAGAGGCGGCTTCCCTAGGTGATCACAAATCACTCCTAATGTTGGCAGACATCTATACCTTCGGTAATTACTCTGTAGAAACGTCATACAGTAAGGCTTTGGATTATTACCAGAGAGCAGTGAATATCAAAGGAAATGGACATGCCTACTTCATGTTAGGATTTATGTATTCAACAGGAATGTTTGGAGAAATAGAAGTCGACCCGTCCAAAGCACATTTATACTATCAAATGGGTATGGAGCATGGAGACAACAATGCAATTTTGGCATTAGCATATCGCAGTTTGTATGGAATTGGCACACCTAAAAGCTGTGATGTGTCCCTTCATTATTATTCCAGACTTGCTCACTTGGGAATGCGTGTCTTAAATGAAAGAGGTGAAATAGGGGAGAATGAGGACGACTTGGTGTACAACATCAAGATTGTGGATTTCAATGGAGGTATCTACGGAAACAAGTTAAGTGAAAGTTCTGCTTCGTTCTACTCTAAAAAAAATATGTACAGCAAAAGCAAGGACACTTTCGACCAGTATAATCTAGACTTGGATGATCACGAGTATATCAATTTATATTATAGTGGAGTCAACTACTATGAGGGTGATTATTTCGTTCCAAAGAACTACACAACGGCATTCGAGTACATCAATGATTGTGTAGAGCTTGGCGAACACAGATATGCAAAGTACGACAAAAACGGAAAGAAGAGCTACAAACCTATGGACTCTATTGATATGGTTTATTTGAGTAGATGTCAGGCACATCTTGGTCGTATGTATCTCAAGGGACATGGCGTGGGTCAAGACTATAGCTTGGCTAGAAAATGGCTTCATACATCCTTAAAGGTCGAAGAAACGGCAGAAGCATTTAACGACCTTGCTTTAATGGCGGAAAAGGAATTGGGAGGAGAGAAGAGAGACGTCGATAAAGTGATAAAGAGGTACCATAGGGCTGTGGAACTTGATTACCCAGATGCAAGAGTCAACCTCGCCAAGTTCTTGATGTCCCTCAGTCCCAACAGAGATCCGACTTTAGGTGAGTTCAAAAAGGAGATTTATGAGAACATGGGACGTGCAGTTTATGGAGGTAATTCTGAGGCGTTGTATTATTATGGAGACTTCTTACAAAGTGGATTGCAATCTATGGTTGATCCAGAAAAGATACAAAACTGCCCTAGTACGGTAGTTTACTATAAAATCTATGCTGAAAGATTGGAAACAGTTTTCCTTCCACATTTGAAGTATGCTTTTCAAGAGTTAATTTATGGAAACTACAAAAATGCCCTTCTTGGTTATCTGATGGCAGCAGAACAAGGTTTGTTGAACGCTCAGATTTCAGCAGCATACCTATTGTTTCAGTTACAGCCGCTACTTGACCGTCACCCTTCGAAGTCGTTCCCACAACCCAGATTGGAATCTGCCATTAGATATCTTGAGATGGCATCTTCTCAAGACAATGTGGATGCAACTCTTCTTTTAGGTGATTTGTTCTCGTCGGGTTTGAAGAACTCTAATATCGAAAGGGACTACAACAGAGCTTTCTCTTACTACAAGAGGGCTGCTAGTCAAAGGTCGTCCCATGGAGCTTATAAATTAGGGCACATGTACGAATATGGGCTTGGACCTGTAAATAATACTGTCGATTTTTTTATGGCGAAAAGGTATTATGATTCGAGCTTGGAATTCAAGATTGCAAGCGACAAGAAGAAGCAAGTGTCGAGTAATAAAATCCCAATAAATTGGGCTCTCTTGAGATTGAGATTGAAGTACCTCTGTAATAGAGACAAATCTAAGAACCAAACAGAAGGTCAGGATCAATCTGGGTGGTTCAATGCCTTCAAGAAAATCAGTAACAGGGACGAAAATAAGGTAGCATCTGATAGAGCTAATGCGAAAGCAAAAGCGCATCATGAAGGTACAACTTTCATCGAAGATGTTGAATACCAAGAAGAGTATGATGTAGCAGACTATTTTGTGATATTTTTGACATTCGCTTTCTTTGTTGTATTCTTTGTCCAGAATGTATTTCGTCAAGCACGGAGGATGAGAAATAATAATCAAGCTAACAGACCTAACCCAGCAGAAGGAAATCAAGAGCAAGAGAATCCAGAGGGGCAACAGGAACAACAACAAGAGCAACCAAATGGTATAGTGAATGGATTTCAATGGAATTTCAGAAGAGGTAATGCAGAGTTCCACTTTTTCGCCATCTGATCGTGCACTTATTGTCAATGCAGTGTTTTATTTTATATGTATGCTAATAATGCTATAATAACGTAATTAATGTACGATTTCTCGCACAATATCCTTGATCAAAGGATTTTTCTCTATAATTTTGGAGTTCATGATGTCTTTCTGGTAGCTAGGAGGCTGGGTATCTGGCAATCTTTTCGGAACATTATACATTTCGTCCGCTGCATGTGGTAATTGATAAACCCAGTTATTCTCCTCAAGTAGATTCATAAATGTATTGATAGTATCAGCATTGGACAAGGTAGATCTAGAGCCTAGAATGATTAACTTCGACTTAGCTCTGGTAACAGCAACATTGATTCTACGCCATTCTCTCACCAAATCCCCCGACTTATTCTGTTCATTGGAACGGACTAAGGAAATAATTATGCATTCTTTATCTCTACCTTGGAATTGGTCCGCTGTGAGTATCTCAACCTCGCTACTATTATCCAATTTTTTCTTCAACAATTTCAATTGTCCACGGTTGAAAGTCATCACTCCGATGCTGCGTTGGTCCACCCCGCAAAGAAGTAACGATTCTACAATTTGTCTCACCAAGCTTGCTTCAACCTCATTGGAAATGGTTTCACCACGCGCAGTCTCCAATGCGGGAAGCTTATCATGATCTAGAAAAAGAACTTTTGATCTTTTATTCAAGACTTTGTGCAACCATTGATGCTCTTTAGGTACCTTATCGTGCGCTAGATATTGATCTAGTTTTACAAGGTCTGGAACATCAAGGCTTTGCTCCGCAACTGCTTCAGAGCCACATTTCAAACGATTGTTGTAGATCAATACATTTGAAAGTTTCATAATCTCTTTGCACATTCTATATTGATAGGTCAATTCAACCATGCTTTGTGGGTGTGCTTCAGCCAATATTTTGAATAATGACTGCGAAAGGCCATGTTTGACCTTAGGATCAGGGTTAGTCACCAACGGAGGCAATTGAAAGTGGTCTCCAACTAAAACAAACTTGTCACAGAATCTTAGAGGCCCCAAACTAACTGGCAATGAGACTTGGGATGCTTCATCAACTATGCAATAATCAAACTTTTCTCTTAAATTAAACGTCACGTCGCTAATTTTCAAACATGTTGAAGCCACAACGGGTGGTTCTATGTATGTTCTGGTAAACTCTTCGTAAGTTTGGATACCGTTACTTCCACCGTAGCCAGGGACAAATTGTTGTATGTCCTTGTGGACTCTACCGATAAAACCAAGTCTCAAAAACTTTATTCCAAAATCCTTAATTTTCAAGAGGATGTTATCCACTGCAGAGTTCGTATAAGAAGCCAAAAAAACAGTCTTACCGTTTTCAACCAAGAATCTTATAAGCGCTGCGATTACAGTCGTCTTTCCCGTTCCTGGCATACCTAAAACCAAGGAATAGTCGTTGGCCAGTAAAATTCTGTTAAACGCTGCAATCTGATCTGTATTGAAGTCACTTTTGGGAATTTTTACTGACAACGGGGATTCTGTAAAAGTAGGCTCTTCTAAATCAACAATAAGCTTTCTTCTCTTAATGTCGCCATTTGCTAAGAATAAGTTAAGGATGTTGTACTTCGCTAATCCTAAGCCATAGAATATCTCATCTTTATCAATTCTAAAGGTTCTTTGAGTCTGACTCGAAGTTCTGGGCCAATTATGTAAGACACCTTGCACAGATTGATTGTTGATACCATTGAAACTATCGGACTTCTTCGCAGAGGTTACAATCCGCCTCAGGGTAGCAATCACGATCTTTCTTTGAGAAATTGACTTTATGACACCTCGTGAAAGTGTGAAATGACCCATCTCGTCACTAATAATCACACGGTCATGCACGGACAAATGTGTGGATAGCATACTCTGTGTTTCTGAAGGGATTCTCTCAAACGAGTAAATGTACTGAGTCTTGTGGTCATCAGTGTCATCTGCCTCACAAATGAGTAAATTACCGATCGAGCAGCCTTCATTTTCCTCTCTTTGTTTTGCAGTTTGCAACCAAAGGTATTTGACAACACTGTTCAAAACTCGCTCCTCTTCGGTGAGAAGATGGTTCCAATATACAAAATATTCCTTATAATGGTCATTGGCATTCAAATGAGCAGTTAGCTCGGTATACTTCTCTTTGTCAATGCCACTTTCTTCTTGAGTGCCATCCTCGGCCAATTTGTTGATGGCCATGCACGCGTCACTTATTTCACATCTGTCACAACTGGAGCGTTTCAATAAAGGAGGAAGATCAGTAGAGCCTTCCTTGAAGTATGACGATACTTTATTGCGTAAATTAACGAGTGCTCTCAAGTCTTTAGTATCGAAATCGAAAAGCTTTGTCAATTTCTCCTTAGTGTAAACAAGTAGATACGACGCAATGTCAACATCATATCTGTCTTTAATCAACAATGAATACAAAGTTGTCTGTGCGTTATGCGTAACATACGGTCTCCCGGTTTTGATTTCCATAGGAATTAAGTAGTTGCCGTTGGAGTTTTTATTCTGTAGTCTAGCCTCTAATGTCACATCTATTTTTCCCTTTAAGCCGAACATTGGAGACCATATATCTTCTTCAATGTCTAAGGCATCTTTGACTGCAAAATTGATCGTCCCAATGCGCGAATTGGTGTCAATGATGTTATCTCTATTCAAAGACTTCTTGTAATATTTATTAAACCATTCTTCCAAGTACGGCAAATGATTTATTACCTCATTTCTGACTTGTTCTAGGGTTCGGCCGATGCTGAAAATACTCAACAAATAGTCATCAAGACAGTCATCCATTACCTTCTCCATGAAATCGTACGTCCAATCTTCATTTCGGATGCTTTCTTGGAATATATTATGTGTTATTTCTCCTACAAGGATTGGAACCGTTGTTTCTCCCGGGAATCGGAATCGGCTTTGAAGAACAGTCTTACGAGAACAATTAATTTGCAGAGCGACAGTCGTTGATGATAATAAGACGTCTGGGTTCCATATTAATAAGTTTTGAGTATCATCAATCAAGTTAGGGTTTTTGCTATCTGTGATAATGACATGAACAATGTCCCCGATCTCAAAAGGTAATTCAGTAGCCTCTCCTCTTATAATGATTTTCAGTTTAGCCTGGCCGGCTCCAATTACATCTACTATCAATTGCTGCTTTGAGCCATTAGGTCCATAACTTCTTTCTAATACGCTCTCAATTTGGTATCTTCTGAGATTCGGTCTACTGTAAGACATTTCCACTAATGACTCCTTTTTGACCTGGTTTCCTCTTGAAAGTTGAAGCTCCTCGAAGCGCTTGACGCCATCTTGAAACGAATTAGTGTATTTCTTCATTTGTGTTGGTAGGATCTGCAGTTTAACATGTGCTGAATCAGAGGTGTTTTGGTCGTCAATCACTCTCATTAACTCGGAGTCATCTTCAGAAAATGGATCGTCGGAATCGTCGTCAGTGAAGGAATCGACCATGCTATGCTTGTCATTCTTTTGATTGCTTGAACTAGAAATTTCCATTTGTACAGAATCAGTCTTCTCTTCTGAGTCCAATATTTGGTTAGTTTGTGTTGCGACGATGCTTGGCATATCATCTTTTATAGCTAATACCAACTCATCATCATCAGAGAAAGGATCGGTAGAATCATCGAAGTCCTTAATTTGGCTCTGCTGTAATTGTTTAACCTTGGAAGGTGACTCTGATACACGACTCGAAATAACTTTCTCCGAAATGCTATCGGTGGGTAGAGATTCTTCTCGAATATTGGATTTGCTATCCCTGTTCAAACGCAAACTGTCGCTAGCAGGCGTACTCAGTTCAAATTTATCGATCCAGCTATTTAGTGTGTTGATAGGTATGCTGCGTGTACTTGTCTCTGAGAAATTTTCCTCGGTCCTTAATGATCTGTTGGTGTTCTTACTGCTTATAAGTATATCTAGCCCGCTAGATTTTGTTCTTTTAAGCGATGGTGACTTAATGGACCCGTGAAGTTCTTGTCCTTTTTTTCCATTGGAAGAAGAGGGCACGTCCGAATATGTACGATGAAGAGCTGGAGATTGTGAAAGGATATTGTGGAAATCAGCACCATATTTAGTCAATACTGAATTCGCCTGTTCATTAAGCGGTTCCTTTATATCTTCTTTCTGTGATATGACCGCGTTCAAAGTTGTTTTAAGAGGTGACGATGGGAGCTTATCTTTAAGCTTGCTATTTGTACTTGACTTTTTCGGCGTCGTACGCCATTTAACACCATCAAAACTATCGTCTGAGCTCTGGTGTTCTTGCATTGAGGCCAATACCTCGGAATTTTCGTTATTTGTTACCTTCTCTACCACCTGGTGCATCGCCATTTGTTTCAATGGTGACGATTGGGGGATGGCGATGTTTGGTCGAAGCAGAGGCGGTGTTGAAGTGAAATCTTTTTCTTTTCGTGGAGAAGTGTTTGTGGTATTATTTAGGACGGAATCCATGGCTTCTGTATTTCTATCTGATCCATTGTTTGAATTACGTGTATTCGTAGAACACGTCGTAGCAGCTGTTGATGTGAGGCGATTCACTGGATTGAAGAAGTACGTTGTTTTGCTGTTTAGGCGTTTTACGGGTTTTATGGACTCGTTGGGCACCGACTGGTGCTTTGACTTGAGTTTCTTGGCTCCTGGGTTCAGGTTGGATACCTCTGCCAAGGGTCGCTTCTCCATGGCTGTAATGAGAGTATAAACAATAAATCAGTAGAACGAGTGGAAGGAGAAGACAATAGTTAACACAACAAAATAGCAAAAAAAATCTCTAGAAGAACCGCCCTCTTCCTGTGGTACTCCGATCTATTCTATAATCTACCACTCACACCAAGAGTATACTTCTGCTATCAACTCTGACAAAGACGAACTCATCTTTAACAGTAATTGGCAGCACTCGCTTCTGGGATCTGATCTCGCGCTTTAAATTGTAAATACAAACTTGGTAGCGCCGCGTTTTTTGTCGCGTTTGAGAGAAAATCTCGATGGTTGCAAATGAGATGAGTGTCGAAAATTGATAAATGCGACAGTACTGGGAGAAAAGTGACACTACGGATGTACCAGAAGCCAGCGAACTGAGGTTGCAGAAGTATGCGTTGTATGGGGAGGAAGATGGAGAAAATGAGCGTTGGGGTGAATTATGATGGCATGAAAGTCGTGCAACAGTGGAAAGATGGACTTAATTGGGGATATCACTGATAATATGGGCATTACTGATACTGCGTATTGGGTTACTGTACTAATGTTGACCATGGGCCTGCGTATTGTTATCACTAGGAATGTTACTGATTTACTGCCTTCTATGTCATAGTAATAAACTAATCAACACCATAATATTTATCCTCTGTTTTCCATATTTCTAGATATGTAAACCCAAACCTCTCATTCAACACTCTAGTTGTGGTGGATCTCCGAGTTATGTCCTAAAGTCGAATTTTGAAAAAAATTACGTTACCTCGTATCCCCCCTCCATACACTTAGTACTCATCACATAGTTCTTCACCTTCCTTCATATAGCCCATCTAAGACTTACTTACTGTACTACTCAGTATGTACATACAAACAACATATACATAGCAAAAGACTACACACATTTATTGCTCTTACTTCGTATTTTCCTAACCACAAATCAGAAAGGTGTCCAGCCAGTCACCTAACCTATTTACTTACTTACTTACTTACTTATCAACGCGGTTATTCAACTCACTCCCCAGCACAATAAACTTCTACCCATACTCGTCCCTCTTCACCCGCGTCACATGATTCCGCACGTGACCCCATCTTACGGTAGTGCGAACGAAAAATTTTAAACCTCATCGACCAGAATTTTTCAGTATCCTAAAACCATTTCACTGCTACAAGTCACCAGGACCTGTTTCCACTGATTGTTTGTGTTTCTGTTTGTATTCATACTCATACTCAAGTGTCGCTAGTGTTTCGTGCATCTCACTTTGTCCTCTGCATTTCATAACTCATCGAGTCCCGTGCATTGCCCCGTAGAATAGCATCACCGAGTAGATCCCTTACATTCGTCATATACCAATAGATACATTCCCCAGAACACATTACAATGGCTTACGTCTTAACAGAAACCGCTGCCGGTTACGCCTTGTTGAAGGCTTCCGACAAGAAGATCCACAAATCATCTACCTTGATCGAGGACTTGAACACCGCCGAGAAGGTTGCAGAACAGTTCAAGATCCACCGTTTCGAGAAGTTCCAGTCCGCTGCCAGTGCATTGGAAGAAGCTAACGCCATTATCGAGGGCCGTGTCTCTGACAACTTGAAGAAGATGTTGGAAGACGCCAAGTCTGACAAAAAAGCTACCTTGATCGTTTCCGAGGTCAAGTTGGGTAATGCCATCAACAAGTTGGGATTGAACTTCACTGTTGTCTCCGACGCTGCCTCTTTGGATTTGCAAAGAGCCATTAAAGAGTTCTTGCCTGAGTTATTGCCAGGTTTAGATGACACTATGTTGAAGCAAATGTCCTTGGGTTTGGCCCACTCTATCGGTCGTCACAAGTTAAAGTTCTCCGCTGACAAGGTTGACACCATGATCGTTCAAGCCATTGCTCTTTTGGATGACTTAGACAAGGAGTTGAACACCTACGCCATGCGTTGTAAGGAATGGTACGGATGGCATTTCCCTGAGTTGGCAAAGATGATTGTCGACTCCGTTGCATACGCCAGAATTATCTTGACCATGGGTGTTAGATCCAACGCTTCTGAGACCGATTTATCCGAGATTCTTCCAGAAGAATTAGAAGAGCAAGTCAAGACCGCTGCTGAAGTTTCTATGGGTACTGAGATCACTCCTATTGACTTGGAGAACATCAGAGCCTTGGCTGACCAAATCGTCGACTTCGCTGCCTACAGAGAACAATTGTCCAACTACTTGTCTTCCCGTATGAAGGCTATCGCTCCAAACTTGACTGCTTTAGTTGGTGAACTTGTCGGTGCTAGATTAATCTCCCACGCCGGTTCTTTGACCTCTTTGGCCAAGGCCCCAGCTTCCACCATCCAAATCTTGGGTGCTGAGAAGGCTTTGTTCAGAGCCTTGAAGACCAAGCACGACACACCAAAGTACGGTTTGTTATACCACGCTTCTTTAGTCGGACAAGCTTCCGGTAAGAACAAGGGTAAGATTGCAAGAGTGTTGGCTGCCAAGGCTGCCGTTGCTTTAAGATACGACGCTTTAGCCGAGGAGAGAGACGACTCTGGTGACTTCGGTTTGGAAGTCAGAGCCAAGGTCGAGGCTAGATTGAGTGCCCTTGAAGGTAGAGACTTGAGAACCACCTCTAAGGTTGTAAGAGAACAGCCAAAGGTTGACATAACCGAGGCCCGTGCATACAACGCTGATGCTGATGCCCCATCTGCTGAAGCTGACTCCGACGATGAGTCCGATACTGAAGAAATTGAGGCTAAGAAGGAAAAGAAGGACAAGAAGGAGAAGAAGGACAAGAAGGAAAAGAAAGAAAAGAAGGACAAGAAGAGAAAGAGAGATGATGAGGAAGAAGAGTCTCCAAAGAAGAAGGACAAGAAAGAGAAGAAGGAGAAGAAGGAGAAGAAGGAAAAGAAGGAAAAGAAATCCAAGAAGGAAAAGAAGTAGAGTGGTAGTTTTGAGTAATCGGTATACTACTGGTCTATTTTTACTTTTGCATTTAATACATTCATGACGTTGTTTCTTGAAGTAACCACATTTCATCTAGAAGGAGGCCGTAGATAGATATCTGTCTGGCTTGCCAATTCTTATTTTGTTCTATAGTACGTGCCGTTCGGCGCATTTGTGTTTCATTAATATATATATAAGTATCAGAAGAAGCTGTAGTCAAGTACGTCATATCAGATCCTTGGATTTGTAAATTAAGTGCAATGGTATTCATGCACAAACGCCTCTGGTCGGCGGTCCTTTCTAGTATTCAAGGTAATATTCAAGGAAATTTCCACTCCTGAGTTCTGGTGGTTCCCTCTTTTGTCTCGACTCTACGGCAACACGGAGTCCAGTTAATCATGAAACCGTGAAATTATTTACCACGTACTGGTTGCCCTGGATAGTCCTTTATTGCTGGACCTTAGTCGCACGTTGATGGAGAAAACCATGCAATTAACTAATCGCAAGGTTTCAAATACGCACAATTAAGTACGATTTCCTAGTGACAAAGTGGTTTTGACCCCATTTCCCTCCCAGTCGATTTCAAATCTATGAGTTCAAAGGAACTCGATTTCATCCCCACTGGTACCATATTAAATGGTATTTGTCATCTGTTGTAGACCTGACTCACCTCTACCATTGCTATCCATTAAACTGGTAAATCTTTCCCACCTTGGACGGTTCAGTTCCGTTTTTGCAACAAGATGCTAACTCCGCATCGTGCATATGAACGATATTCAGCTTACAAACCAACCATGTTATGGATCTTCATGCCTATTTTGAAGACTCTCTGGCCAATAGCATCCACCAGAGCAGACTATACTGTCCATTTTGCCAAAATCCCAGAAAATCGTATGAGCTTTCCATAGGGAAAAGGTGACTAACAGACTAACAGACTAGCTTTCACTGGCGAGAGAACACCCATCCGGGATTTTTCTGGGGTAAAACTTTAAATACAAACTACGTAAGAACAGGAAGTCAACTCAGCCCTTCCAACTTCACCAATGGATGGACTTTACCTCACTGTAAATCGGTCTTAGTAACTGCATACCTCATTTGCAATGCAGAAAAGGCAGTTGACACCAAATTCGTTTAAGATAAGGAAAATGACAAAGTCTAAGGAATGACTGGAGCCTGGAGCGGAGCCGCCTAATCTGTTTTGGGAAATCTTCTTATATACCTGTCTATGCCATAAGCAACTACCTGCTCTAAGAAAGTGGACTCTATCCAAGAAAACGTCTAATGATCCGGTTACGGATTGTTGAGCGCCACGCTATTGTTGTCTGTGTGGGGCTCATTAATAAGCAGTTTCGGTCTTTAGCGGTGGTTGCATTCCCCATGGTGCATATATACGTTAATGGTTACATACGCTGTTGGTTATATACGGTGATGGCATATATGAGTGTTGAGTGTATATATACGGCTGATTATTCGTTTTTATTTATTTGAATTCAATTGATATAATTCTTCTTTAGCAATTGAGTTGAACAAGACAGTTGAACAGCAAGTTAGCAGTTGCTAATAATTAACAATTTTTTCCTACTTACAACATGTCTAAGAAAGCCTTTATCTTAATTGACTTACAAAACGATTACTACCCGGATGGAAAATTCCCCTTGGTCGGTGTGGACGAGGCCACCGAAAAGGCAGTAACGCTCTTAGACGAAGTCAGGAAATTGCAGGATGACTACCTTATCAGTCATGTCCGTCATGAATTCCCAACCGATCCTAAAGACGCTCCGTTCTTCGGAAAGGGTACCGAAGGCTCTCAGATAAACGAACAGGTCAAGAATAAGGGCGATGAAATCGTCATAACCAAGAACCACCCAAACTCCTTTGTGGACACGGATTTACAAAAGGTCTTAGATGAAAATAAGATTAAGGACTTGGTAATTGTAGGGGCCATGACACATGTTTGTATTCAGGGAACAACCAGGGCTGCTGCAGAGAAAGGCTATAATGTAACCGTGATTAAGGATGCTGTGGCTACCAGAGATTTGGAATTTGATGGTGTCGTTGTTCCTGCCAAACAAGTTGCAGCCACAGTCTTTGCAACATTAGCATTTGGCTATGCTAAGATTATTAGCACTAAGGAACAATTGCAATTATTGAAATCAATCTGAGGGTGGTGATTATGTATAAATGATTAAACATGTTTTCTAATTGACAACACTTTCATAGCTTTTGTAAACGTAAAATCCTATAAAATGATATTTATCATGGAAATAGTTTAACAATTTCCGATGTACAATCCAAAGAGCATTGGAAATCTATATTCATTATGAAAATATAACTTTTCATGAAATCATATACAGCAATGACTATAAAAAGGAGTTCTCTTCTACCCCATATGGGAAACCAAGCCTTAGATCACGATACAGACTAGTTGAATTACCCACGGCGCCTTTCATATCCTCTCTATCTCAATCCAAATCATCGGGCATATCAACATCTTCGTCTCTTGTTGGACCCTGGTTCTGGTCAGGATTGGCTTGTGAATTTGCTTGGGCTGTAGCTCCGTTTGCATTCCCATTTCTGTTAGGGGGTATAACCTCCTGTCCATTAATGTATACTCTTTCCACTCCATTTCCAGAAAACTGAGTAATCATACTGCCCAACCCATCAAGCACGTCGCGGAAAATTCCCTCAGAAACATTAGTTCTAGCTGGTTGGGGTCCATTCGTTCCATTTGCATTTCCTTGTTCATCAGCAGCACGACCATCGATGAGTTCTCCAAAGTCATTCAAAAAATCACGAATGCCTCCCGGAGGTGCTCCGGCCGCTGGCTCTACTATTGGTGGGTCCTCTCCATTTGATTCATCACTATCACTCTCAATGTCGCGTTCCTCGGGTGCTCGCATGTATCCCGTAGGTCTTTCAATTTCCACCCTTACTGCGGGAGATGGGTTGGCATTGGCATTGGCATTGGCATTTGCAACAGCATTTCCTGCTGCACGCGCAGCTGCTAGGGCCATATCAGCAGCTGCTCTAGCTGCTGAAGGTTGTGGTATTGGTACTGGGTTCCGTTGGCTGGTAGTGGTGGTATTTCGATTGATATTAATGTTACTGGTATTGTTTGTTGGTGTACCAGCCAGATCAACATTTTCCCTAGGTATTGGCACAGCCTCCATACCAGTATTAGCAAGCATATTCTGCGATACTTCTTGAGTTAAAATATTAGGTCTTGTTCTATTTGCTCTCTCCGAAACATTTCTAAGGCCTGAATCACGCAAGTTAGGGAAGTAGGTGAAGTAATCTCTGTCTGCTTCTGAACCTTCTGCCCTGAGAGTAGCCAAAATCCTACGCACTTCACTCACGGTTTTTCTAATCTCTGCAGCTGGTTCATACTGTTGATAAGCCCTTTTTTCAGTCAACGAGATGGATTGACAGAGTCTCTGTACAAACTGCGGTAAAACAGACTTTATTTTAGTGGCCTTGTAGTTTTCTTTGAGAGTATGATCATCTGGAAAGTTTACTGGAAGGATCTCTCCGACCGCTGCTTTCAATGCGATAAGATATGATTTCAATGCGACGAGTCCATTGCCCATGTATAAGTGGCAATACCCCAATTGTGTCCAGGCTGGAGTGAAAGCATGGTCTATAGACACAGCCTGGTTTAAGTCATCTATGGCCTCAGGGAAGCAATTCAAGCCAATGAATGCTATGGCTCTATTAGTCAATAACTGAGGAACAGCCTCCAACAGGGCCATCTTGGCAAAGTCCAATGCGTTAGTATATATCTTGATTGCTTGGGCAAATGCCATGTTGGACATGAGGTTATTTCCCTGTTCTCTTAGCTTGTTGACCAATTTGGTGTTATTACGTGGGTTCGGATGATCTAAGACCAAAGACAGTATACTGAACCTTACAAGCCCATTGAATACTCTGCTGACATGCTGATGTTGGATATCATGATTATTGTTGGGGTTTAAGAATGCTGCGATATGATTTAATTTCAGTTTCATGGCATCGTTAAAGCCTGCTATTGATCCGTAGGTATCGACGAAATAACGCAAATAGTCACTACAGACGTTCGATATTAGATCGAACTCAGCCCTTGTCTGCTCCGCATCTATTTGGTCCAATGGCTCGTCTTGTGTGATTCCAGTGGCATCTCTGGTGGACTTCACTGCTTGTTTTAATATCTCATATAACCGGTCGCTCAATTGCTTACTACGAGTGAACAAGTCTTTCGATGTCCAGTCGAATTCAGGGCTTGGTGGTCCAAAGTAGTCAGAGTCAGAGTCAGAGTCTTCGTCATTCGCTTCTTCCTCTTCTTCTTCTTCCTCCTCTATCTTTTCAATTATATCATGAGTTTGGTGCTTACTGGGTACATCGAACGATGCTAACGATGGGCCGAGGAGGAACCAGTCGAGTTTCAAGGCCGTTTTCGTATTGACAAGCGTTACTTCCAGAGCGTCTTGGATTTCAAGCCAGAATGCACGTATAGGGTTGAAGAATATTTCTGTTGGGTACATGACATTGGGAGACCCCAGGAACTGAATGTTGTGGTCGAGGGTTTGACCAGCGGCAAACGTTCCGGCCTTCACAGCCTTTTCCACATACTTCAAGTGCCTGGAGATCGCAACGCAGAACGCATAGTTGTACTCTTTGATACTTAGGGTGGTACCTTCGGACATTGTTGCGGAAGACCTATGAAGAAGAAACGATGAAAGAGAAGTAACTGTTCCTCATAAATCATCAAGAATGGTATTAACATGTTTCATAAGATGGTGGAACTGGTCTCGTGACTACCTGTATATGGTCTGTGTGGTGTATAAGGAGTTAACTATATGAAGCTTGGCAGTGATTAGAAGACCCGTGCTGCAGTAATGCTAGGGATGGGTATAGACAAGGTACGGTGTGAAATGACATGAAACGGAAAAATTGGGGTGGTTTACGGGGAGCGACTCTATTCGAGGTATGACAATGATTATGAAGGTTTCCGGTGTATTTGGCTACTAATTTGAGGTGGTTGCGTTGCTCTTTGCTTTATCCCGTAGCTATCACTCGTTCATGGCTGCAAAATACGGCATAATGAGTCTCGGGTAGTACTATAACATTCGAGAGTCATAGATAGGAAACGATGAACATCATTTTGAAGCGCTAGACTGTGTCTAGTATATGCCAAGATTAGAATACATAGACTTTAAAGAAGCTTTGAAGCCTGAAATGCTGGTTTGTTGCAAGGTTCCATAAATAAATCATAAAATGTTGAAAAATTATTCAACATCCGTTCTTTGTTCTTTAGCCGTTATCAACAATTTTGTTTCCTTAAAATCCTTAAATCGTCTTGTGCCTCTTCTTGGAACCATAAATGCTTATATGACCTATAACTGCACATTTCGGTTATTGTTAGCTGCAATTGACTTCCCCTTGATGCTTCTAATTAGCTAGACATGTAAAAACCTGATGCCCTGACCAACAAAACGTCTTAACTACCGCAAGTCCTTTAAATCCCAATTGTAGACCCAACTTACCCTTCAACTTCATGCGTCTCCATACCAACATATCCACGAGTTCTCCCACTTCCCAAGCAACAATCCCCCTTGATCTACGTCCCATACCTAGAACCACTCCAAGTTCAACATGGTAACCAACCATCCGCGCTACCATATATAACACCTTGAAAAATTAACTGTGACAGGCTCTAACCAAGCACCAGATAGAAAGTGTAACACTTGTTCCTTCTAGTATCGGCGGTTATCTGGGTCTGTTTAACTTTTCTCAAGCTTAATTTGGACTATTTAGATACCTGAAAGCCTATTCCTGTTTCCTAATCTATTCCAGAATCATTTCTGTTGGTGAAATATCTACTCTGTAGCCATTTTTACCCCAGAAGTTTGCTACTCATAATTTGCCATCAAGCTTAAAAAAGCACCTAGTCGGTTTTGCCATTTGCCTCAAGCAATTAGCGATTCACCCGTGAATAACCATTCGAGCCCCGTCAAAAGTGAATTACCTCGTCAAGAAACAATCCATGTCGTCAACAGCTGCATCGGACTCTCCTCCGCCTATGCTTCTTACTCCAGAGAACTGTCGTTCGTCTAGTCGAATAAGGGCATTTTTACGCCTCTCTAGAATGGCAACCGATGACACCATCAGACAACATCTCAATGAAATGAAGTCCAATAAGGGCTGTGATGAATACTTCAAACTGAAAATCGCCCCTGAATGGGAAACAAGATCGAATACTATTCAGTACTGTGACAGCTATGCCAAAACACTAAGGAAAAGAACTGAAGAAGGCATTGCACTTCACGATAAGGAAGTCTCGATAGAATCGATTGAAAAGCTAGAAAAGAAAGAACAGGAGGTGTTCAATCTCAGATTAGACCCCTATGCGTTAAGGAACCATAACCAGAAATTGGAAGAACAGTACTCGCAGTGTGATGCCATTGACAGTTGGGTGAAGAATGAAAAGATCGTGGAGGATATCATCAGAGAGCAGACAAATGAGATCTTGAACGATAAGTGCTACTACAAAAACTGGCTCGAGGGTTTCAAGAAGTTGAGTCAGTGAGTTTTGACTTTATAACATAGAACACAGCATTCAGTATCCTATTCAAACATAGTAATGCACAGCTGAGGCATACAAATGGACCATATGCTCTTCCTGGCATCATTTTTACCTTCTACTTGTACATATTTTACGACGGTATCTACAGATAAACAGTCCTCCCAAAAAGACTATAATGATATATATCTCTTCTAAATGTATCTTCATCTACCACTGTATAATGCTCCTATAGTATAAGCGAGTTATATAGTTACTCTACTTGTGTGCTGCAGCAGCGGCAGCGTAGGCAAATTTACTCATGGGCTTCTTAGCTTGTGTGCTTAAAGGCATGGGCTTAGCACTTGTGGATTCGTTCTGAGCAACAGGCTTCTTGCGGAACTTCACGGCTGCAGCTGCTGCCTTTGCTTGCTTGGAAGAAGCTACCGATCTTGAGCTTGCACTTGTACTTGTACTGATACTGCTCAACGAGTTTGCAGTAGATGCTCTTTCTTTCAATGGAGATTTCTCCTTCGTTGCAGTGGCTGGTGATGTCTGTTTAGGGGAACTCTTCTCTCGAGAGACCATATCTTTGGCCATCAATAAACAGTCTATCCAACCATAGTTCTTACCAAGTTTAACTTCGTCTCCATTCTGGTCTACAACCTTGATTGGATCAGTTAATGATAAACGATCAAAGTCACTGAGCCTCTTGAGGAAAATTAAGTCGCCGCCTTCTCTGATGAGTTCAAGAATCAAGTACCCGTACACATCCTCTCCCTCGGCACCAGAAGAAGGCTCATCATCGTCAATAGCCATACTCTCAAATTCGTAGTCATACATCAGGTAATCTCCTCCTTGGTTTGCTTTAAGATCGACTAGCATCACATTCAAATTTGCAGATACAAAGAACACTCTGGCCAAGTTGGTGATAACAGTGATTACTGGTCTTGCAGTTCTCTCCAATTCATTCAGGTATCGGGTAATCAATTCGTCAATCAATGTATTGTTCAATTGTTCTGCTGGCTTCCTGTTCAACTTTTTGTTACTGAGATCTGATTTCAAGATCGTATCTAACTTGAGGATTTTCTCGTTCGGATTCAACAAGTTGGATATTTCTTTGAACTTAATCACACTCTTTTCGTCTGTCTTCTTTGGTTGTTTGCCAGTTACTTTGGCTTTGGCCTCATCGACTAAAACCTTAGTATTCGGAACGTAATTAAACATGGGTGCTGGAGAGAGGCCACTCTGAGGTGTAGGCAGTGTTTTCTTTCCACCCGCAGCGGCAGCAGCGGCAGCGGATATAAACAGCTTAGCCTGCGTGGCAGTGGACAGTTTTCCATTAGATGTTGATGTTGTTGCCTTTTTCACAGATGATGATGTATTGCCATTTACGCTACTCTGGAGATTTTCTGAAGCTGCTTGGGCAGATGAAGAAGGTGCAGAACCAGCATTGCTCGCCGTCGTTTTAGGTGAGTTCATCTTAGAGAAAGCAGTGTTTGCTCTTAAGTTGGATAACTGTCTGGGCGAATCGTTACTTTTCGTCAGACCCGTTGGCGAGCTGGCACCACTAGAATGGGTCATAGGTGGACTTGGCGCAACAATTTCTATTGCTTGAATAGCATCGCTAGGAGATGCTACTGTTTTCAGTTGACCCAGTGACTGCGGTGGTGTTCCATTTTGACGAGACTGCTGTTGCTGTGGTGCCTTTGGCGGTCTGAGTAGAAATCCTTGCGTAGGTTGTTGCTGTTGCTGTTGTTTCTGTTGCTGCTGGAATTGCTGTTGTTGTATCTGTTGTTGTTGTATCTGTTGCTGCTGGAATTGCTGTTGCTGAATCTGCTGCTGTTGTTGTGAGATTTGTCGCAGAGGCTGTGCAAGTTGTTGGAAATTCTGTTGAGGTGATGGCTGTTGTGAATAATTTGCCTGTTGCTGGAGCTGCTGCTGTTGGTAATGTTGTTGTTGTTGTTGCTGCTGCTGCTGCTGCTGCTGCTGCGATGTTGGTTGAAATTGCTGCTGTTGTGGAGATTGTTGTGGTTGAACATACTGTTGCTGCGAAGGATTCTGTGGACCCATCACAGTCTTCTTCAACCTAGTTGCAGGCAGATAGCTCTTTTTAGATCCTATGGATGGGATAAATGCAAAGTCATTCTGTTGGATTTGAGTATGTAATTGCTGAAATGACGTGGATTTGTTAATGTTGCGATTGGACCCTGTCTTGAAGTTAGGCACTACCGGAGATACCACAGGATTGTTATTAGGTCCATAAGGTTCAAATCTAGGAACCTTGCGGTGCCATATGTACTTGAGGTCGTCCCATGGAACGTCTTGGAACCAGTGACTGTTCATTATCTGAGGAATAGTGAGTCTTTGTGAAGGTTCTGCTACAAGTATCTTGTCGATCAATTGGGTGACATCCTGAGGAAGTGGGAACTTCTGGCGATAGGAGTATTCAACATTGATAATCTTTTCAAATGTCAAGTACTCCGTCGACCCCTTAAACGGAGGCACGCCGTTAAAGAACTGGTACAATATACAACCGAGGGCCCATACATCGGCCTCGAACCCACACATGTTATGTTTCAACAACTCCGGAGAAACATATTCTGCCGTTCCTACAAACGAGCCTTTGCGGTCTTTTTCCGATACCGTGGGTGTGACCTCGCCCACTCCGTTATAGTCGATCTTTTCGTCGTTTGAGTCGTCTCCTCCTCCCAACAACTTGGCAGCACCGAAGTCTGTGATCTTCAACGAGAAATCGTGAGCTACGAGGATGTTTTCTGGCTTCAAGTCACGGTGGATCACACCCTTCAGGTGGATGAACTTGACGGCGTCCAAGATCTGGCACATGTAGTACTTCAGGACGGGCTCGGACAATGAGCCGAACTTTCGGATGATCGACAAGAGCTCTCCATACTCAGCAAAGTCGAGCACGAAGAAGAGACTGGACTCGTCTTGGAACGTGTAGTATAGCTGGACGATACCAGGATGCTGTTGTCCCAATCTGTGGAGAGTGGTCTTTTCTATGTTGACGTATTTGATCTTATCCTCTTTCACTATGTGACGTTTCGAGAGCACCTTGATGGCATATGTTTTGTTGGTGTGGACGTCTAGCGCCGAGAACACCGTTGAATAGGAGCCTTCTCCTATTCTGGTGCCGAACTGGTAGTCTCTGGCGGACCGTTTCTTGGCCATTGGCGCCGGAGAAACAGAGGACGGCATTGACATGGCAGGTTAATGGTGGTAGATCAACGGGATTCGGCTGGGACAAACGGTGGGAAGACGGTTGGCAGTTAGGGCAAAGGATTGGGCCAGGAGAGAGATGGGCTAGTACCCGAGTTCGTTGCGGCTGTGTAGGATGAGTTATGGTGCCAGGACACTGGTATTTAAGTGTTGTGATTGTATTGATCAGGAAAGAAACATCAATAGTGACGTATCGAAACAGTGCCAGAATAGCGACGCTGCGTTCAGTGAGAGCGAGAGTGTGAGTGAGGCACAGAGAGAGTGAGAGAGAGAGAGAGAGAGAGTACGGTGTAGGGCGTAGGATAGTGAGTGAGTGTCAGTGCGAGAGGAAATGTAGCGAGACAGAGAGAGAGACAAGAAAAACAGTCAGTATTGAGAGTGAACACAGAGACAAGCTAAGCGAGGGAAAGAGAACAATAGACGCTACGAGCCTGGGAAGGGTTATTGATACTGGCACTGGCACTGACATTGACACTAACACTGGCATTAACTCATTCACTCTAGTTCACACGGGAACGAATGTGTGACATTCGCTGTATCACGGTGTGAGAGAAGGCACTGACCGAGAAATAGCGAGGATATCGCGTAATAACAAAGGCTAGGGAGAGTGCAGCGACACCACCGCTGTATGCACACAGTGGGCGGAGGTATGCTACAAGTTAGCGCTTGGAGCTATTGTCACGGCTGTATACATGAACAGGGAGGGGGTGGGGGTTGTTGGTTATTGTTTGCTACAATTGGGCGTTATCGACGACAATTGGAGTATAATGAAGGTACAGGGGTGGTTTGTTGGTTACTGTGTTTTCTGCGCTGAGTCGGCGCCATTGGTCGGTCTGCTGCTATCATAAGCCGTTTCAGCTCGCTGCAGTTAGCCGTATGCCTGTTCCGAACTGTTGCCTGCTTCTACGAGATATTTTTCACCCACGCCAAAACAAGGGTTCTGCGTCCATTGTCTTGTTATTATAATATTATAGCTCACTAGAAACAGAGTAGGCAGTCAAAGAAGATATATGCATTTTAGGCACAAAGTGAATTGCACTCTGCTGGCAGCCGTTCGAGCATCAGAAGCAGTTATAGTCGACTGGTAGAAGTATCGCCTCGGCCCCGTTCTCGCCTGTGGACACGCTCCGTTGTTCAGTTACTAGGACTCCATATCCACCATTATGGCTGGCGAGAGATCGCCCGCGCGGCGAGAGATTACGCGAGGCTGTCGCTATTTCTGTCGCCAGCAATCTCCACCGAAAAGATAACACCACCAAAAGTCTCCTCCAACACTACCTCCAACTTCATGAATGCCGAATAGCAGCCCCAACACTCGAGTGACATCGACCTCCTTCTAGTGCAACTCAAGACCCCAAATTTTATTTTACACCCACATCTCGGAGCCAGACCACAAAACGCTCGCCCAATATCAACAATAACATCCCCTCCAAAACAAGCCTGAATCTACTCCTATTCTCTTCTGCCTATGTCCCCTTTCGGTATCTCGCTCCACGATTTCCAAATCGGGCCAGGGAAGAATTTCACCGGCAGGAAAGCTGCGAAAAGCCTGATTTGGCGACTGAGAGCCCAGCTGGAAATCGCTAGACGTTGGACAAAAGCTGCGATGTGAGTTGGGAGGTATGGTACGATGAGGGCCTTGATCGTACTGGGCTTGGAGTTTGGTCCTGTACCCTTTGCTGGGGTTTTTGGTGCTTCGTGGGTATTGCCCTAAGGTATCTTGTAATGCTTCTGTCTTGTTTACGTCACTGCGAGCCCTGTACAGTACCCTGATTTGTTCCATATATATCATGTTTATATAGTCCGTGTGGGGTCTCTGCAATCAGAGCGTGGGGGAATTGGCTTAGGGCATGAGTGCTGTTTACTTTAGACTCCTCAGATTCCATTGGTGTATTCTCTGCGTATTTCCGCACTGCTAGCGACCTCCATTTTTATGATATGCCGAGACCGTTTATACCAATCGGTGTTTTTTAAGGTTCGGTGCCAAAAAGCTTAAAAATGAGAGAGATGATTGCTGGATACGGGGGAAATCAAAATTAGCATGGCGATAATAGATAAGACAGAATTCTGGAGCTGAATATTAGGGGAATGTAAGATTAAATTGGTCTTAGTTAGAAAAGTACAGACTGTTAGAAGCACTTTAAGGAAAATGCCCCTACGTTGAATATCTCACCGTCCCGAATTGGCCTGCGACTGTATAACTACTCTATGAATATGCATAAACGGCTCCTAAATCCCGTTCACTTGTGCAGCAATACAAATAGAGACCTTTTAAACGCAATAAACTAAAATGGGAATTTTTCACTCAACCGCAACTACTAGCTATATCCTGCTTATGAATATGATCTCAATAAATTTGCTGCCCGTTGCTAAAATAACCAGTAGTAACATTTGTACCACTAACCACTAACAATAACATCATCATCCACGACAACCACTAGATTTTTCTCGCCAATAAACGAACACAGTAGACTAATCCCAAAACCCTTTGCCTCCCACACTCCATTTTCTCCATTTCTTCCCATCCCCAACCCATATCGGCACTGTCAACAGTCTTTTGCAGCAAATAATCATCACGTGATAAGAATACGACACATGCAGGATAATGACTCCATTTTTTTAACTGTGAAAAATTCGGAGGTTCTTGTTAACGAAATTCCCGGAGTTGTTCCTTTACTTGCCATAGCTCAAGCAGTAACGGTATAGAACAGCTGAAACGTCTTCGCCATGAGAGTGCTACCGCAGCTACTCAGAAGCAACCGCTTTTTAACCAGAGCGAACCCCCTCCTGGTTGCGAATTTCCGCAGCAGAGCTGATCTTAAAGGCGGTTCGAACCCCCAATCCAAGCCAAACAATACAGATTACGTCCATCTCCGAAAGGTTTTTGATGACCAAAAGTACTTCAACCAGTTCACAAAGTCATACAGCGAAGGAAAAACTTTGAATTCGGCGATCCCAGCGCTTTTCACCTCCAGAAGATCGGGTTTATTCCGCAATGAGAACTTGTCAACACCAAATGGGTTAGTGGATTTCTCCAAGAACTCACTTCGAGAGGCGAAAGCCTTGGTTGCATCGATGATGGAGGATGTGAAATTAAGCGAGGAGGGCCGCTTGACATATATAAAAAAGTTGGATCAGTTATCTGATATTTTGTGCAGAGTTATAGACGTAGCTGAATTCATTAGAGTTGCACATCCAAGTCAGAAGTGGATCAATGCTGCTCAACAGACCCACGAGATCATGTTTGAGTACATGAACCAGTTGAACACGAACGTCGAATTATACGAGCATCTCAGAGACATTTTGAGCGATCCTTCCTTAACCAAACGCTTTACAGAAGAAGAAATACAAGTGGGTGAGTATTTGAAGCAAGACTTTGAAAGATCAGGCATTCATATGGATCCGAAGACCAGACACAATTTCGTCTCTATTACCCAGGAAATTTCATTACTTGGATCCCATTTTAACAACGAAATCCATAACCTTAAGTCATACTGGTGTGAAATTACACCAGAGGAGTTCGCGCTGATTGACGACCCATTATTGAAGAAAGAAATTCATAGCTATCAGTCGAAGTCTCCATCTGCAAAAAGGGGCGTAGATACCGTCCAAATCCCTTTAGCAGGACATATCCCATACACGATTCTTACTTCTTGCTCCTCGGAGAAGGTTAGAAGAAGAGTATGGATTGCATTGCATAACTCGTCCGACGAGCAAATTGCCACCCTCAATGCTTTTCTTAAGTATAGAGCAACTTTGGCTACAATGTTAGGCTACAAATCATTCTCGCAATACCAATTAGAGCATAAGATGGCCAAAAACCCAGAGAACGTAGTCACTTTCTTGACCAACTTGCAAAAATCGTTAAGAGAGAAGGGTGTCATGGAAGAAATTAACAAGTTATACAAATATAAAGATGACTATGACGAGAAGAAGATTAAGAATTCTTCTGCAGTGGATATCATAGACGATATTAAACCCTGGGATAGAGACTATCTTTTAGAGAAGGTTCAACGAGAGTTGCCTGAGCAGGAGAAGACATTGAAGGGCATCAACGAGTACTTCTCAGTTGGCACAATCGTAGCTGGATTAAGTGAGTTGTTTAAACTGATCTACAATGTTGAGTTTGTCGCAGAACCTACTTTGAAGGGCGAGACATGGGACCAGAACCAAGTGCGTAAGGTAGCAGTAGTCGACGTTTCCACGAAAAAGAAATTGGGCTACCTTTATCTTGACTTTTGGTCACCTAAGGTCTTGCCTTCGCATTTCACTATCGTTTGTCTGAGGAAATTGAACACAGATATCAGTACAGAGACAAAGGAGAAGATGAGAGAGTTGGTGCAATTGGATGAGCAAGAGGACTATCAGCTTCCTGTCATCTCGTTAATCTGCAACTTTCAGAAGGCAGAGGTGACTATTGGAAGGTTTGCTGGAATTGAAAATGAAAAACCAACATTACTTTCGTTGAACCAAGTCGACACTGTGTTCCACGAAATGGGACATGCTATGCATTCCATGATCGGCAGAACTGATCTCCACAACTTGTCAGGAACTAGGTGTTCAACAGATTTCGTTGAATTACCTTCAGTTTTGATGGAGTCTTTTAGTAAGGATCCTCGTGTATTGTGTAGGATTGCCAAACATTACGAGACAGACGAACCATTGCCAGCCGATTTGTTATCTCAACACCAAACACAAAAGGTTATGTTAGATGAATGTGAAACATACATGCAATCGAAAATGGCAATGTTGGATCAGGTATTGCATAATGAAGAGGTAGTAGCCATGTTAGCCAAAGACTTCAACAGCTTCGACTCAACTCCTATATACCATAACTTGGAATCAGAGTTGAAGGTTTTTGCAGACAAATGGTCGACATGGCATGGGAAATTCCCACATTTATTCTCTTACGGAGCAGTGTATTACTCATACTTACTTGACAGAGCAATTGCGGAGAAAGTTTGGAATGGCTTATTCGCCAAAGACCCATGGAGCAGAGAAGCGGGTGAAAAATACAAGAACAGCATATTGAAGTGGGGTGGAACCCGAGACCCATGGGTTTGTCTTGCGGAGGCACTTGAGAATGAAGAATTGAGCAAAGGTGACTCCCGGGCAATGGAGATAATAGGACATGATTCCTTGTGATGACATATGCATCTCGGCACTTTTGACATAATGGCATTAATGATTTAAACAATTTCATGTATATACTTAACTACGTTACTACGTACCACAATACTATATTTATTATTTTGGAATTTAGCTTGTCTATCAGGACCAAGGGCACATTGGAAGCCAATTTGACTCCTTCATTTACCCCCCACCGTTTGAGATCATTGAACCGCAATCGATTCTTGGAGGGCTAATAGAAAGCGGAGTACTGAGCCACTTACACATTCGTTTGTAGTCTAGTTTAACGGGGTCAGAATTGCACCACCTGAATTACATTACTCAATTGTTTCATTGGCAAATTATTCTAAGCCCTCCAATACGCCTAGTAACGGCCTTGTCTTATCAGCAGTCACTCTCCAGGTTACACAATTTACCTCTAAAAACCATCCGATTCCTCAATCGCTGCGAAACTTCTCCCTGCTCTCCTCTCTGACTATTCCGAACACAATGGAACATTACTCATACTTTGTGCTTTGTGCTACTACCATTGCGGTTCCGGAAACCTAGCACTTGCGTTCCTGTACTTGGCTTCGGTAGATGTATTTTTTGCCTTATGGAAGAACACTGTTCCGTACAGGTTGCAGAAATCCAGACGGCAATGCTAGCGCAATGCCTCACGCCGGTGTCGCTAGCAGACCAGACGAGACGACACCTACAGTAAGGAGGTGAATATTTGCTCGGCCCAGTAGTGCTGGAGTTCCACCGAGATGGTTTCGGATGGTTTCGCCGGCACCAGTCTGGTGGGTGGTCTCATCACAGTGAAAGTCGGCTATCTTGCGCCTGCCATGACCTGTTTTCCACCCGAAACAACTCACTTCGGAACCACAGATCAAAAAGAAACCACCAACAGCACTTGTTCACACCCTGTTAGCTATAATACTGATTCTGCGCTCACGTGAGGCTTCTCAGACTCGTCCCCTCCAAAAAAAGAAATGCCTTAAGGAAATTTGACAGCTCTTCGGCATGAGCCGCATGCAGCACATCTTTCATTAGAGATGCCCTACAGAAGTCGGTACGGTAGTATGAGTGGTTAGTTTCCCTTAGGGGACGCGGTAATGTCTGTATTCGTTACCCGATAAGACTGGGAACATTGGAAAAGAAATTTCTCCGAATGGGGCAGGTCTTGTTCATCCAGTCGTACATTCCCCAATTATCACCCAAGTGGAGACGCTGGGCTACTCTTGCCGTTTTTGCATCTCTTCTGGAGTAACAGAGCGGGATTGTTTCATATATAATTTAGCAATCCGCCCATTTCAGAAATTTCTTGATTCAAACCTCTCCATCTGCTCTATTCACTAGTTGCTTCAAGCACTAATTCACTATACCCAATTCACATCCTGCCCTAGTAGCATCCACACATAGTCAGATCTCATTTCGCACCCAATGTCATCGAACCCAAGAGATATCGAGCTCAGTGCTGTACCATCGGAGGTCAAGCATGACTCGGGAAAAATTGACTCTGAGCTCGTAAACGACTCAGTGTCCCAGTATATGCTGCCCCTGAACTCGGTTGCAGAGGATTTGGGCCGTTGGGGCAGTTTCAAGGACTCTTTTAGCAGACAAACATACACTGACGTCGATGCTGGTAAACAGCTTGCCAAGGGTATCAGTAAACATCACTTAATTTTGATGGCCCTTTGTACCGGTCTTGGTACTGGTTTGTTGGTTGGTTCCGGTGGAGTCTTGAGTAAGTCTGGTCCATTGTTCATCTTAATTGGTTATGCAATCGTGGGTTCCTTCTTGTACCCTACCTTACAAGCTGCCGGTGAAATGGCTGTCAACTACAGTGAGCTTTCCGGTGGCTACAACAACTACCCAAGAAAATTCGTAGATGAGTCATTGGCTTTCGCTATCACTTGGAACTACTGTATCCAATGGCTTTCTGTCATTGCCATTGAATTGGTCACCGCTGCCATGACAATCGAATACTGGACCGAGAAGATCAACCCTGATGTCTGGGTCACTATCATCTACTTAGTCGTTATTTTCATTAACTTCAACGGTTCCAGAGGTTACGGTGAAGGTGAGTTCATCTTAGGTTCTTGTAAGATCTTGATGATTGTCGGCTTCATTATCATGGGTATCGTCGTTAACGTTGGTGGAGGTCCAGAAAAGGAATTTATCGGTGGTAGATATTGGCACAATCCTGGTTTCTACACCAACTTCAAGGGTCTTTGCTCCGTGTTCGTCACCGGTGCTTTCTCTTTGGGACAAAGTGAGTTCGTTGCATTGTCTGCTGCTGAACAACAGAACCCAAGAAAGTCTATTCCATCGGCTTGTAAGTTGATCTTCTGGAGAATTTTAGTCATGTTCTTAGGTTCCTTGACAATTGTTGGTTTATTGGTTCCTTACACCTCCGACAGATTATTAGGATCCCACGGTGGTGGAAGTCACGCTTCTCCATATGTGTTGGCTGCTGAGTTACACGGTGTTAGAGCTGTTCCATCTATCATTAACTCCGTCATCTTGTTGTCTGTCACATCTGTTGCATCATCCGCTTTGTACTCCGCTTCCAGAACCTTACAGTCATTATCCGAGCAGCACTTTGCTCCATCATACTTCAACTATATTGACAAAGCCGGAAGACCATTGAGAGCTTTGATTGTCTGTACTATTATCGGTACCTTCTCATTCATCGCTGCTTACAAGAAGCAGGAAACAGTTTTCAACTGGTTATTGGCCATTTCTGGTCTTTCCCAGATCTTTACTTGGTTCAGTATTTGTATTTCCCATGTTCGTTTCAGGGCTTGCTTGAAGTACAACAACATCTCCCTTGATTCTTTGGGATATGTTGCTTCTACCGGTCTTTGGGGCTCTTACTACGCCATTATTTGGTACGTTCTTGTGTTGATTGCTCAATTTTGGATTGCTTTGTACCCAGTTGGAGCTTCTAAGCCAGATGCCAACAACTTCTTCCAGGGCTACCTTGGTGCCATTGTTTTAATCATTTTCTACTTCGGCCACAAGATCTACACTAAGAACTGGAAACTCTATATCAAGGTCCAGGACATGGACATCTACACCTCTAGAACTATCTTTGATGAAGAAGTTTTGAACTTGGAGAAGCAAGAAGAAAAGGAGAGATTCCAAAACCACAATTTCATCATGAAGGCCCTTAAGGTTATGTTTTATTAGGGATTGGGTTTTTCTGGGATTCCAGGGTTTTATTATGTGTCATTATGATAGCTTTCACTTCTTTACATTTCAATTAGATACGCATGTACATACATTATACAATTTGCATCAGACTACGTTGTAGAGAATGAGTAATGTAGAGAGAGACGGTAAGTAGTATCCGTAGCAGCTTGGAAATAGAATTATGAGATTATACTTCGACTTCCCCATAACAATGACTCCATTATGAATAACACCCCGCCATCTCCATAAGTGACTAATAAGACATCAATATATATATATATATATATATATGAGTCGTCACATATAGAAGTCACCAGATATTAATAGATGGTAGCGCCGCATCCAGAATATTTCAATGTACAATTTTTTGGTATTTCAGAGAAACTGTACTCTTTTAGTTCTTTAACAGGGAAATTATCACTAATATCGAGAATGATACGACCCAATTTGAGGAGACTCACTTGTCCGGTGGTAGCCAGGCGATATGCTGGTACTTTCAAAAATTCTGAAATCCTCCTCAAGCCCCAGATAGATGTCAATGGAATAATAGACAATTACCTGAAGTATGAGGAGTCTATAACAAGAAGGCAGCTTCCACAAGATACTCTTGATGATCTCAAGTTCATAGTGGACAACCGTCCGAAGCAACTCGCAATATCACAGAAAATGAGTCTTTTGAAGGGCGAAAGGAACAAATTGGGTGAACAGATGAAGAAAGAGAGATCTTCCGAGATTAAGGACAGATTAACCAGTATTAAACTCGAATTGAAACCGTTAGAACTGGAAGCAAAAGAACTCACAGAGCAGATTTACTCCAAGGCGGAATCATTACCGAACCTCTTGGACGCTACTGTCCCTGAGGATCCATTGCAAGACGAAATTGTACAATTTATCAATTGTAGTTCGGAGGAAGATGCCATGGCGAAGAAACCAAAAACAACATATGATCATAAAGAAATAGGTGAAAAGTTGAAAATAATGGACTTTGAAACCGCATCTAGAATCTCCGGATCATCTTGGTACTATTTGATTGGAGATGGAGCTCTCTTAGAGCAAGCCCTTGTTCAATATGCTTTATCTAAAGCTCGTAAGAGAGGATACAAGATGGTTGTACCACCTTCCATTGTGAGATCTGAAATCGTTCGTGCTTGTGGTTTTAGGCCTCAAGATCAGAACAATGAAAAGCAGATTTACGAATTGGTGGATGAAAACAGATCTTTGACTGGTACAGCTGAGATTCCATTGGGTGCCCTTCATTCTTCGACGGTATTTGATTCTGCTACTGAGTTTCCTATTAAGTACGTAGGTGTATCGAGATCTTATAGGGCAGAAGCCGGAGCTAGTGGAAAGGACACTAAGGGATTATACAGAGTTCATGAGTTTACAAAAGTCGAGTTGTTCCATTTCACCACAGCTACTAATGGACCCTCTGAATTAGAAGAACTCAAGAACTTGCAATTAGAAGTCATCACTGAATTAGGACTCAGTGCAAAATTATTGAACATGGCTACCTCTGACCTTGGCGCACCTGCCACGAAGAAGTATGACATAGAGGCTTGGATGCCAGGAAGAGGTAACTGGGGTGAACTCACTAGTTCCTCCAACTGTGGAGATTTCCAGTCTAGAAGGCTAGGAATTCGTCACCATAACAGAGAACAAAAGATTACACATATACATACGTTGAATGGTACATGTATGGCCGTACCGAGAGTAATAGTGGCTTTGATAGAACAGAACTACGACCCCGAGACGGAATCTATTCAGATACCCGAGGTATTACGCCCATACATGGAGAAGGATAGAATAACCAAAAATTAACTTGTATATGCCTTTATTGATTTATAGATAATTCAAAATCCTTCATCGTCAGAATTATTTGTAGTTTCTGACTGTTCAAGGACCGGTTCTATGATATTTAGTTGGCGTTGACCACTTATTAATAGCGGTGTACTCATTACACGCTTTGAGTGGTTTGTATCACCTTTGGTATTGCCTTGGATCCCACTCAAGTTTGACTCGTGCAACTGCCGTATTTTAGCAAGTTTTGAAGGTCTATCTGCTTGTGAACTGGTCGAAATTGTTGCAACATTTGAAGCTAGCTGGCGATAATCCTCTTGCAACTTCTTGAAGTCGCTATATTTCTTTTCGTAAGCGGCCGTCATAGCATTGTAATTGCTCTCTAACGTTAAAATTTTCTTCTCAAGCTCCACTTTCTTGTCAGTCAAAGTACCCAAAGAGCTAGTTTCCTTGATTGCAGCCTCTTGTGATTCAAGCTTTCTATATAAGTCATCAAATTTTTCGTTCTTTGCTTCAGAAAGACGTACTAATTCCAGTAAGCCCGTTCTTACTTCGTTGTAAAAGATATCATTGTAGTCATTTTCGGACTTCTTGTCGCCCATTCTGTTTAAGATGCTTTCCAATAATGTTACAGATTTCGAGTCAAGTGAAACAGATTTGAGCTCTGCTACGATTGGATCGATTATTTGTCTTGCGATGTCACTTTCTGGTAAATTGTTTCTTATGAAAGACAATTGCTCTTCTAACTCTGCATGTTTCTTCGTTTGCTCGTCAGATTGTGCTTTAAGTTTAGAGTGCACGTTTGAAGTGATCGATTCGATAGCTTTACTATGTAAATTCTCCACTGTATCTTCCACAGTTTTCATGTCTGCGCCATGAGACCTCAATATCTCGTCCAACCTATTTGAGTCTATTGTTTTTGCCCGTAAGACTTCATTAAGGCTTGTTTTGATATCATCTAGTACTGATTCAATGTATACAGCCTTAGCGTCGGAATAACCTGTAGATTTTGAGTCCTTCTGCTTCAAGAGCTCCTCCACTTCACTAATCTTGGAGACTATTTCGGAAACTTCACTTTTGACAGAGTTTCTAATTTTTGTGATGAGTTGTTCGCTCTCCTCTGGAGGTTCACTGCTGCTCCTGCTATCTCTGGTTTTGATTTCATGTAGTGAACTCTCCAAGGAGTGTAAGATCTTGCTATTCTGGATATCTCTTAATGAGTCCAATTTCCCTGTGATTTCTCTGATATCCTGTTTCGTTGCGTTTCCCTCCGTGATGACCTCTTCGGAATAGTTGGCGATGTTCTCCAACAACTTGTTCAAGTGCTCATTGTTGTTCTTCAGTCGATCGAACAACTGTCCCAAGTCTACATTGGTTTGTTTTGTTTGGACTTCCAAGTTGTACAATTGCTGCAGAAGCACCACTTGGGAGCTGTGAATGTGCTCAAAGTGCTCATCGATGTTGTCACTTTGGAGGAAGTTCAACTTTCCTACTCCATTGCTTCCAGTGTTCTTGTTGGGGGATATTGGTTTAAGCACCATTTTCGCGCTGTTTGCCGAGTATTCCACGGGACTCGAGTTACCCATGGCCCTGGTGGGCGTGCTAGGCGTATTTTCCTTGTTCATGGTCCCAGACTACAAAATCTACAGCTATACAATTGACCACTTAAAGAAGGAAAGAAGACTAATTAAATTAAAGAAGTCATAAAAAACCAAAAGGCTGTGAATACGAAAAGTAAACAACCTGCATGTAATTGATTGCTGAAATCAGACATCCATGCAGCAGTAGGTAATGATATATGTAGGATTTTGCAATCGGACAGTCTTTTTGCAGTCGGTTGGGGTAGAAGTTGGATGTTGTAGATGGTTAATATATTGTATAATGTGTGACCATTTATAGTCTCCTTGCGATTATGTTTGAGGTGAGCTGGTTCTCCGGGCCCATAGTTTGTTTAACAATTTTCAAAGGAAAATCTAAAGAAGCTTGAGTATCTCTGTGGTGTAAGTATTTGAAGTACTTCCTACGTTATACCTTCTACAGTTTTCCATTCAAGTAGAACTACTGTTTCATTTACTACAGTTATGAATATAGCGGAAATAAGTGAAAATCCAACCTGTCCTTCGACTTTTCTTTACCCTAAAATCCCATCTTATCCTTGAGTGCGGCACTGTAAAAGGATTTCTTCTGAGATTCGTATCCCTCTGTCATAGCTTCACTAGCTGAGTTTGCATATCCATTGAATGACTCCTCAACGGACTCAATACCCAGCTGCAAGCTACGCATCCATCCTTGTCCACCTGTTCCACCCAGAGTTGCGGTAGTAGCTCTTCTCACTGGCTCGACATAGCCACGCGACTTACTGCTCAACTGGCTGCCCGCTGCGGCATATCCTCCATAAGACTGGTTGGGGTTTGCCTCTGGGCTAATATTGAATGCCAATTCACTTTCTGGGTGCTTTGCTGGCTTTCTGTTAGGTCCTGCTATTAAATGAGCCAAGTCAGCTGATGATGTATAAGTTGTCTGTCCCTTGGCCCACAGCAAGGCACTTGCTGAAGGACGAGGAGGAATAATCGCATTTTCGTTGAAAAGAAGATCAGTTACGTGTTCCTTTGATGAGTGAAGCTTCTTTCCCTTGTCATAAGCAGAAAGATGAACAAATTCTGTTTTACTGGAGCGAATAAAGCAATCACCTGTCGACAATAAGTCCGACTCTGCAGCAATACCGGTTGTTAAAGCTTTTTCAATCTTACCATATATTTCCTTTGGAATCTTGATATCCACAATGTCATTCAAAGTTGGAAGCGAACAGAACTTAAGGAATCCAGATTTGACCAAAACTGCTAGCACCTTTCCCTTGTCATGGAATTGCATTACACTGCAACTCAAGCAATTATCTTCAATGACCTTATGTGATAATTTTGTTTTTGGTAATTTTATCACTCTAAGATCTCTATTGGATGTCGTGACCACATATCCAGGAATGACCACACCTTGACTCAATTTTCTGAACATTTCCAAGCCAGCTACAGTAGAGCTACCATTTGTCGAACTAATAGGTATGATTTGGTCTAATTTTAAAGTCAGGGGGTCGTCTACTCCTGACTTATAGTTAAGATTTGTGGTCTTGTCAGCAAAGACGACTTCAAACCCACCATTAGACATTGGTACTATCTTAAAAATAATCAAATTTCCTCCACAATTTGTACCAACCAAAAGTAAAATGGAGGAGTACCCATCTTGACCATACTCCATGATAGAGAATTCTGCCACAGTAGGGTAGCAGTCTCCAGTTACAGAGAGATGATGTTGAGTTACAGAGTCAATGTTCAAAATTATAGCTGGGCCCCTTGTAATATCACAGACTACCAAACGGCCAGATTTGTATCCAATCACAGCAAATCCGATGTCGTTCATCTTCAAGCATGTTACAGTATCTTTATCACCCAACTGAAGCAATGAAACGGGTAAAAATGTTTGCGTTGCAGCAACGGATCCCAGAATACGGTCTCTTATGTCTAATAAACGGGCATTTCCATTGGAGTGCTGTACTGGTGCATCTTTGTAGTTCTTCGAACTATAATTTCCATGAGCTGCTGGTGATTTTCCAAACTTACAAATTACAACATCTCCGCTTCCCAACGCAACAAGCATCTCTCTGCTTTCGAAAGCACAAGAAACAAATACAATACGTACTGATTTGGGGTTTCCATTGTTGTAGAGGGTTTCTTTCAAGCTGATTTGTACTAAACTCTCAGCTTCCAGGAATTCCAATTTCGTAATATCCAAGAGACGAACCAAGCCACCTTCATGACCAGTGACCAAGACATTACGGAAACCATCATTATACCCAATTGGTTTAGGAGCAGAAGAGTCTTCTACTGGTGCACCACCTCTCAATAATAACTTTGTCTTTGCGGAAGCGCCTCCAGATGCTCTCGTAGACATGATACTGTACCATTCCACTCTTTTTACGGTTTGCACTTTTGAGCATGTGACAGGAGGATGTATGAAAGCAATTGAGGGAGGAAGCAACAAGCCTCCCAAGTCAGTACCACCCTGGGAACCTCCCACAGCTGAGAATTGTAAGATATAAAGCGCTCCATAGTTACTCAATAAGAGCAAGTAAGATGGATTGTGGTTACCATTGAAGTAAGGCTGATTGTCGCCACAAATAGGAAGTATGCTGGAAATGATCTCATTAGCAGCATCTTCGCTTTTCCTCGAGTTGAAGGTTACTGGGAGCATTCTTTGTCCCTGCAGTGGCTGAGAATAAAAGCTTGCTTGTTTCTCGTTTGAAGTCATAGAGTATTTGAGCGTCAAACCAAAGTCTAAGACATGAATCAAGTTTCCAGAATTAACGTCTCCTCCACATATTATCAACTGGGTTATCTCTGGGTCATCAGCACAGACCCATCTTACACTCTGAATGGGACAAAACACTTCTGGGACCTCCAAAGATGGTCCTGGCAAGTGCAAGCCTGACTCAAATATGTTTCTCGTCTGTATAAGGACACTACCAGCGGCATCCCAGAAAGCAAGTGTATTGTCTCTGTGGAGAGTTAGCACATGCAAACCATTAGGATGGAAATGGGCTTCTGTCAACTCTGGAATCACCTCTTTAGCTGATCCAAACATCTTCTTTTTTCCTCCATTTGCTACAAAGGAGGATAATTCAAACCCTTTAGCACCCTTACTAATTTGGTATACAAATGTACTCTTGACTTCACCCGAGGCAATTGAATACACTAAAGCGCAGTGTGAATATGTCACTAGAACTGTACCGATATCTCTTGGATGCCATTCAATATGCAAAACAGGCGACATTTTCTGCTTGGGCAACACCCTTTTCTGGAGATTATCAACTCTTAATGGTGTTAAGAACAATCTGTCTACATCGTAGAACAATAATGACCCATTTGCCAAACCAAGAATCAAAAAATCTAACAGCGGATCGGCTTCGGCGGCTGTAATAGCACCTGGAGCGGAGAATGTCAGCAAAATCTTCTTAGTATGCAAAGATAAAACCGTGATTCCGCCCGAACTTGGAGTAATAGCCACCAAATAGACTCCTTTGACGAATTTCAATATGGTGATCGGACTCTTGACATTGAATTCAAACACAACTTCTACTGTGTTCTGTCCGTATACTCTGACCTCGTTGGTAGAAGTAGCCACTGCCAAAAGAGACTGAACGGGGTCATAAGCCAACGAAACAATCGAGTCCTTTGGAAGCCCCAATTGGGTCACTGTCTCGAGGGAGAGCTCCTTGGGGCTAATCTGAGCTGGAGAAAGGTCTTTTGAGCCTGAACTCTTTATAGCATTGGACACAGAACTTAGCGAAAGCGGCGGCTTTTTCAGCTTCAATTTCGAGAACATTATGAAATTCAGAGAGAGCTAGTACCCTTGCCGTCAAGTAACTATCCTATAAGACGCCACTGCACTCTTATATCCAACTAAACAACCATATATACGACAAGAAATAACGCCAAACTCATAGTTAATATGCTTTTCCGCATTGGGAATCACAGTTTGCATACAGCGTGATCCACTTATATGCAGCAATTATATTTTGTATGGTAATGGTAATGGGTACTTCTTGGGGATGTAGTATGTTTAGAATGGAAACAAAAGCCGTCTGAGGCTCTGGACGGCTTGTAGTGGTCGTCTAGGAGCATTTTGGGGTTGTTTAGCTCCCATCTACATTCCCTCCAAATTGCCTGATATACGAGTACGGCATATAACCAACCTTAATTTATATGCGGCACGGGTCTTGTGCTGTGATCCGCCGTGTGCAGGATTGTGTTATAGGTGTGATTTTGCAGTCGTATTCTTTGGAGGGTGGTGGTATTGTAGATGAAAGGGTAATGGGCTTGGAAGTTCGGGAGATACAGTGATGAGCTACAGGGCAAGAAATCGTCTATTTGATATCCTTGGTGTCAGGTTTTGAGGAAATTCAATTTGGAGTGGACCCTTTAATAAAGCAGTATATTAGCTCAGAGAAGTTGTATTAGCGTAAGGTTTCTGACTTTCGTTACTCTCAACTTCCTCTTCTCTCCATTTTTTTGCCATTTCACCACCACAATTAGCTACATATTATCACGACTCCCCTCTCAACCACACAAAGCATCCAATTATCCAATGACAGCACCACAGCATACCCATCTCTACTCTCTTAACCCAGCATTTCAGCTAGAAGTCTCTCTCCTGCACACAATCGCAGCCATTTAATAAACACGTATCGAAAGCTGAAAAGTTAGTGGAGAATAGGTGTTTCTTTCGTTGGTTATAGACATTCGATATAAACAATGGTATGTATGAGTCGATAGGAATGTCTGTGAGAGGGGACTGAACGGGAATATCGCTTCAAATGGGCGAATTGGATGTTCCGTTGCCCTTTTACCTCGGGGTTAACTGTCGTTTATAGGTGTATTGATAGGCCCATTCGTGGTTTCGAAGGCCACCAAAAATCACGGAATTCTAACAGTATTATAGGCTCTTGACAAATTGATTGGTCTCGCTATGCTTGCCGTGGCGTCCGCCGTGTTCACATACTACACCATCTGGGTGTTCGTTTTGCCATTTGTGGATGAAAGCAACATCCTCAACTCGTTCTTCCTTCCTCGTGACTACGCTATCAAGTTGCCCTTCTTGTTACTTCTTGTCGCCGGTTTGGGAGTCGGTACTTTCGTCGGAAACGTGTTGATCAAGAAGGCTGAGAAGGAGAAGCTCAAGAAAAGTAAGAAATCGGATTAGACTGGGCGATCTGGCCTTGGATTTATTATTTTAGTGGTTTACGCTTGGTTTGTTAGTCTATCTTGTATAATAAACAGTTATTAACGCATTCTAGGGAGAAGCAGCGATCCTCAGGCAACGAGGTTGTTGAGTGTAGGGAATAGCAGTGGAAACAATTGAAAGAACCGGTATAAGAAATGAAATCTCGCTGGGCGCAATATTGATATCACATTGAAGTTATTTGCTTTGTGTACTTGATGCTGTTGATTTTTGCATTCTTGCCTTTACCTTACCGTGACTCGACTCTCCGCTGCTCCACTAGCTGAATGTAAGTTCTCTTTTACTGAAACCACTTCTTCTATAGCAATACATACGATTTTACGAGAATAAATGTTTACATACGAATCTGAGTGTATTTACTTCTACTATTACTTAGCATTCCTCATACGCATGCTACTATTAGTCTATATCGTGGTCTTCGCCTCTTCTAAGATCTAACTATGAAATCTCCAGTTTTCGTAATATACTTGACTCCCTTGTATGGCTTAACAGTTTCTCCTAATCCTTTGGCACTTATAATCTTCAAACTGTCCACCTTGATTCCACTTGGCACCGCTCCTTTATGAGAGTACGAGAGCTTTAAGAAGAGTGGTTTGACCAATGAAAGTGCTCTTGGGGATTTTGTATCTTCACCATTCTTAGCTGATCCAGTAAATCCTTCTATTAAATTTGGCGGTTCTGAAGACTCCTTGAAGGTCTCGGAGTTGGAAGATGAATCGTCGAGAGCCGTTGTTATTATAGAGCCGTGTAACATAGGTTGAATACTGCTTGAAATCGTTCTCAAGTTCCATTCGGCTCTTCCATGGCCCTTATAATTGAAGTCTCCATGGGTGATTCTTCCTGACTTTATATTTGTAATCTTATCTTCTTCATTATTTCTGCCATTTGTATTATTCGCATTATTGTTGTCGTTGTCGTTAGAGGTCTCGTCGATAATATCTTCACAGAAGATTTCAATGCTCAAGTTTTCAATCTTGGATACGGACTTGACGTTTTTGATAAACAAACGAATTTCGAACTCGTTCTGGTTCGTTCCTTGGCCAGTCTGGAAGTCGATATCAATGAGTCCTAGCAAGCTCAATTGGTCTCTTCTTGTCTCGAAAGAGTCTAGGTCGATTTGATAGCTCATTAAAGTCGAATTTCCATCTGGTGGAATGAAGGAGAGTGTTCCTGGGTTCTCAAGGTATTTTTCCAAGTTGATACACTGGTGGAAGCTTGGCAAGTTAATGTTCAATCCTCCCACAGAGAGAATTAACTGTAGCAATGGAATTCCTGTTAAATGCGAGATGAAGTTCACTTGACCATCTATGCTTCCAACTATTGGAACAAGTTGTGTAGCGGAAGTCTTTAAGGAAGACGTTGAGTAGAAGGCAGAGTCGAAATGGGTTGCTGCGTTGCTAGACAAAAGTGCGTTCTTTCCTCCAATAACCTTAGATGTCGGTTTCAAGATCACATTGATGGTTTCTACGACATCGACATACATTTCATTGTTGGTATACCTTACGTTGGATCTTCTCCAAGGAATTGAGTTCAAGGACTCGTCTCGAGAAGCAGGTTCTACACGAGCTCTTTGAGGGTTAGTGAGTGAACTCAATGACTTGTTTGTTGCTGATGTGATGTCACTGCTTGTACTCAATATCTTGGACAAAAAGCTTTTAAATGGTATGATATCTCTCAACTTGTTGAAATCTGTGATGTTGGGCATTCCATTGTCGATCATTTCGTTGATAAGAAGGGTAAGAGTATCGTTATTGGCGTCGATTTTGGTCAAAGCAAGCGGTGTTCCGAAGTAGTCGCTCATTACTTCTATCAAACGGTGAATGAATGTGAAGGGAATAATAGGATTTGGCGTGGTTGCTGTGGAGCAAAGTATGTAGATAATGACATTGGTAGTCTTTTCAAAGACGACAAAGAAGTCCTCGTTGATTTCTATGAGTGACTTTTCGGACTCATTGCCGCTGTTTGGCGAGTCATGGCTATACGTGTTACCTCCAGCATGAATTTTCCCAGAGGAATTCTGGTTGAGGCGAATAATGCTTGTCAAGGACTTGAATGTCGGAGACGTTAGGTTGATTAAGTATTCGTAGATCAAGGTATTGTTTCTATCTGCTATGTAGACTGCCTCAAACATGGTAGAACATTGGCTTTTTCTTGAGAATTCGACCTGGTTGCAATGGCAGATTTGAATGGTTAGCAGCTTGAGCTCTTTCGCTGCTCTTCTTACTTATGTTAACTGAACAACGTTATTGAACTCACTGGTTAGAACTGTCTGAAGTTGAAAGATTCTACTTTTCAGTGAGAGAGTTTGGTGTCCGGAAAACTGTTATTTTTTCGCGGTGCATGTAGTGTCTGCTGGTGGTTTGTGTCTGTGCGGTGAGAGAGCCGGTTGTGAGAGAGTATGAGAGCTGAGCTTTGGGGGTAAAAGAGGAGCTATTTCGCTCTAATTAATAGCTAGATGTCACGGGGTGGTGAAATTATGGTAACCAAGTCGTTTTTAGAGGAAAATATAAGAAATACCGGCCAAATGATGTCCCTATACAGAGTATTCTTGCTCTGTTTCTGTCGGTTTATTTGTTATTCCTTTTGCTGTCGTCTTTTTTGTTCTGCGACAGTCACAGAATTGTTTTGTCTTTTTGCATCCATCTCGGACAACAGAGTTTACTAGATCTAGGCACTACAGGTTCTTGTTCACGGGAATATTATTATTAAATTAGACATAGACGCTTGGATAAGTGGGGTTATCAATATAAAAAAGACATAAAAAGGGGT